>JAJOZX010003480.1:230000-487728 GCA_023014485.1 Bathynomus jamesi | reverse complement strand
AGAGGTATAACACCACGCTACCTTCTCTGCACCAGTGGAACGGTTGTTTTCGTTTGCTGGCATGGTTCATAGCCCCAAACGAAGTCGTCTCTCGGATGTAACTTTGAACATTGGTTTTGCTGAAAGCAAAGTGTTACAGTGGTTGAACATTAAATAACACTCTTAACTTGCGGTTTTTTACCCTTATATTGTCAGTAATTGCGTACTGCAGTAAACTGTAAAATTAAATTCTATGTAAAAAATGTTTACTTATATATGCCTGACCATTCATTGATATGGGTTATGGACCTGGTGAAATGAGAATTGAGAAAAATAGAACTAAAAACTATATGTAGGTCATTTAATAGTTTTTTCTTTGCTGATAAGTTATGATAATACTAAGTTTAAGTTTACCACCTGAAAACTGAAGGGAATCGTCAATCCCCGTGGTTTACGATCAGGTGACATGGGTAGGATGCGATGCTTGTATTGCCTCAGCCCTCAGGGGAGTATTAGGAGTGATACTTTTCAGGAGTGATTAACAAATAATTTGTTTTTGTTTACTCTACAAGAGTACAACTTTTTTTCAATTCATATAAAAGTGATCTTAAAAAAGTGATCTTGAAAAGTGATCTTCAAGATCACGATCTTGATCTGGATCTTCAAGATCACATTTTTCTGGTGATCTGATCTTGATCTTCAAGATCACATTTTTCTGTGATCTGATCTTGATCTTTCCCATCTCTGGCAGAGATGGGCACGATCTTGATCTTAAGATCAGATCGTGATCTTGAAGATCAAGAATCGTGATCTGATCTTGATCTTGAAGATCACTTTTATTATGGTGATCTTGATCTTGATCTAAGATCACTTTATTTCTTGTGATCTTGATCTTGAAGATCACTTTAGACTTCAAGATCACTTTTAATTTCAGATCTTAAATATGCCGCTATGCGAATGTCATTTGTTTTTTTGTCCAAGCGACATCTGGTGGCAACTTTGTTCAACACCGACTGTTTATGTTTTCTGTTAGTTGGGTGACTTGCGTCATGCGTGGGCTCATGGAAGGTGTAGTTGCTGTGGAATTTAGGCTCGTAAAAAGTGTAATTTACTGTGCATTCTGTTAAAGTGTTCTATTAATATATTATTATATATAGGCATAAAATATAGCCTATAGGTCCGTATCATAATAATTAATTCTAAACATATTTATTTACAGATTGAATTTTTTAATAATGAGTGCAATTTACAACTTCAACAGGCTCCCAGGGAACAATATTCTAGGTTGTCACCAGAACAGTATTCAATATTTTAGATAACAATGTTGGTAATAAGGATCAATCTGTGCTATTGAACGGAAATATTTTCAAATTGTCGAAAAAACTGGAAACAGTATCAAAGTTATTTGTCGGCAGTGTACAAAGAAAACTACAATTCTGTCTGCTGGCCTCGACTCAACAAGCAATCTTCTGAGGCACCTCAGGGTTAGTACTACTTAGTAACTAAGTAGTAAGTAGCAACATTAACATAATGGTTCAAGTCATATTTTAAGTGACTGGTGCCATACAAGACTAATGCTACATTTACATAGACGTCCATTTGAATATTTGTGCACTTCAGATATTAATAGATTATGGACTAGTACTACATTAAAAACTGCCGATATCCAACTATAATAAACGCCAGGTGTATCTGTCTTCCTCTCTGTCTGATCCATGTCTGTAATTTCTCCTATTTAGTTACTGAAGGACGAAATTCGGCTTTCAATTTAACATAGGATAAAAATGCACTGATCATGGTGAAAATAATTTTAGTTAAAGATAACAAAATTTTAGAATCTTGTTAAGTATTATTTCAACTAGAAGTTTGATACTCTGATAAATATTATACAGGGTGTTCAAGAAGTCTCTCCGCATGATAATAATTTATTTTCTTGTGCAGAAACTACATTCGGATCTTTTGGGTGAATATGAATCGGAGAAGAAATCTCGCAAGCGTCCAGCTAAAGAAGAAGATGCCAGCGGCAGCAATGCTGGCCCTGCCAAAATTGCCAAGCAGTCAACACTAAGCATGTTCCACATTTCCAAGCAAAAACCAGGACCACCAATATGCAAGGATATCCTTGAAAAGAAGATTCTCTCGCTTGTGGCTAATGGGCTCCTACCATTGAGTCTAGTTGAACTACATGAATTTAAGGATCTTCTTTCATGTTAGTATAACTCAAATATTTTGCTATTTTTCCATAGCTAATATCTGATTAAAATAATTAATCATATTATTTGTATGAACATTAGACTATCGCTAGCCTAGCTAAATATTTTGATATTTTTTCCATAGCTAATCTATTGTATTTGTTTTAATTTTTAAATATTTTTTTCAGACGTCAACCCGGCTGTTCAGGTGCCATCTAGACGCACCCTGGCTAGATCTCTTGCAACAACAACCAGTACAATGAAGGAAGACATACAAGCAAAACTGGCAGCAGTTGACCATGTGTGTGTTACATGCGACATATGGTCAACTAATCACCGCAGTTTCATGGGAGTCACTGCGCATTGGGTATGCTATTGATTTAGTGTATTATTTTTATATAATTGATAAATTGACCATTGGTGATAGACTGATAGTCTGATAGACTTATAGTATAATCTTTTCAATTATTCGACATGTGTTCCTCATTCATTAATTTGGTGAGTCTTCATTTTGCTGTGATTCACAGTAATTTCACACTAATTCACTGATTCTGTCATCTGTCATTGTGTCTGATTCACAGCAAAATGTGGAAGAGTCCATATTCACAGGCTGTGAATATGGACTCTTCCACATTTTGCTCTTATGGGATGGGTCACTGATGTGGTGGTATGGTAGGCGACTCATCGCTGAATTGCCTCCTTTATATCACATAGTTCTTCTCTTCAATGTTTGGTGGCGCAGTTTAGCTGGTGCGTGTCTAACCAATATTATTAAATTAAGCTTAAAAAATGTTCATACAAACATTGATTTTATATTCTTACATTACAGATCAATGATGACTTGTCGCGAGGATCAGCTGCACTGGCATGCCGAAGATTTCGTGGAACACACAGCTTTGATAAAATTGCTGGAATATTGGACAGGATCAACTCGGAGCATGGTTTATCTTATAGAAAAGTTGTATCTACAGTCACCGACAATGCATCGAACATGGTGAAATGCTTTAAAGAGTTCGGTGTTCGTGTTCAGAATCGTACTGACGACATTGATGAAGATGATGCAGATGAAGATGATGATGAAAAAGATTCAGATGAAGAGGTTATCATCAGCAACTTTCCTGAACATTCAGGAGCATGGAGAGGAGTCAGTGAAACTATCATCCCATATTCGATGTGCCTCCCACACATTGAACTTGGTAGCAACAACTGATGCAGATAAAGGACTGAATTCACCTGGACTAAAGAAGATAAAGCATTCTGCAATGGAAAATGTTCGGCGCTGTGGAATGCTGCTGGTAAACCCAAGTCAGCAGAAAAAATACAGGAAATACTGGCGTCCAATTTAGGTACCCATGCGTCACCCGATGGAACTCAATGTACGACTCATTAAGCCAAATATATAAACATAAGAACGACGTGAATGTAGCTCTTGAAGAACTGAATCTACCCATCCTCAAAGACAATGAATTGGAATTTATTTCAGAATATTTGTCTGTTCTAAAACCAATTGCAGCAGCCCTCAACAAATTACAGGCAGAGAAAGAATGCTACTACGGTTGTCTTCTTCCAACAGTCCTAGTGACTCAAGATGCCCTCGCAAGATTGGAGCCTATCCAACCAAACGACCTGCGCTTGAGACACTGCATGCCATTACTGGCAGCAGTCGTCTCTGGCTTCAATGCCAGATTTGGTCATTTTTTGTCGTTGAGCCCCGAGGTAACTGATGCCGTTTTGGCCTCAGTATCTCATCCGTATTTCAAACTTAGATGGATATCATTGTTGCAAGGGCCTAATTTCGGCGATCATGAAGCAATCAAGTCTCAAGTAAAAGACAAGCTGCAAATGGCTGTAAGAAATTGTAATTCTGACAGCAGTGGTAATAGTTCGGTGAACTCAGACTCATCATCTGAAGACGATTTCTTCAGAACTATGGACGGCTCATTCTCTGCTCCTAACAACAAGGAAGACTTGGAAGTCCTCAATTATTTGCAGGACACCAGTAAGGCACTCGACTCTTTAGATAGGTATCCTGCTATAAAGAAGATCTTCAAGAGGTATAACACCACGCTACTTCCTCTGCACCAGTGGAAACGGTTGTTTTCGTTTGCTGGCATGGTTCATAGCCCCAAACGAAGTCGTCTCTCGGATGGTAACTTTGAACAATTGGTTTTGCTGAAAGCAAATGTTTACAGTGGTTGAACATTAAATTAACACTCTTAACTTGCGGTTTTAACCCTTATATTGTCAGTAATTGCGTTACTGCAGTAAACTGTAAAATTAAATTCTATGTAAAAAATGTTTACTTATATATGCTGACCATTCATTGATATGGGTTATGGACCTGGTGAAATGAGAATTGAGAAAAATAGAACTAAAAACTATATGTAGGTCATTTAATAGTTTTTCTTTGCTGATAAGTTATGATAATACTAAGTTTTAAGTTTACCACCTGAAAAACTGAAAGGGGAATCGTCAATCCCCGTGGTTTAGATCAGGTGACATGGGTAGGATGCCGATGCTTGTATTGCCTCAGCCCTCAGGGGAGTATTAGGAGTGATACTTTCAGGAGTGATTAACAAAATAATTTGTTTTTGTTTACTCTACAAGAGTACAACTTTTTTCAATTCATATAAAAGTGATCTTAAAAGTGATCTTGAAAAGTGATCTTCAAGATCACGATCTTGATCTGGATCTTCAAGATCACATTTTTCTGGTGATCTGATCTTGATCTTCAAGATCACATTTTTCTGGTGATCTGATCTTGATCTTGCCCATCTCTGGCAGAGATGGGCACGATCTTGATCTTCAAGATCAGATCGTGATCTTGAAGATCAAGATCGTGATCTGATCTTGATCTTGAAGATCACTTTATTATGGTGATCTTGATCTTGATCTAAGATCACTTATTTCTTGTGATCTTGATCTTGAAGATCACTTTAGACTTCAAGATCACTTTTAATTTCAGATTCTTAAATATGCCGCTATGCGAATGTCATTTGTTTTTTGTCCAAGCGACATCTGGTGGCAACTTTGTTCAAACCGACTGTTTATGTTTTCTGTTAGTTGGGTGACTTGCGTCATGCGTGGGCTCATGGAAGGTGTAGTTGCTGGAATTTAGGCTCGTAAAAAGTGTAATTTACTGTGCAATTCTGTTAAAGTGTTCTATTAATTATATTATTATATATAGGCATAAAATATAGCCTATAGGTCCGTATTCATAATAAATTAATTCTAAACATATTTTATTTACAGATTGAATTTTTTAATAATGAGTGCAATTTTACAACTTCAACAGCCCAAGGGAACCAAATATTCTAGGTTGTCACCAGAACAGTATTCAATATATTTAGATAACAATGTTGGTAATAAGGATCAATCTGTGCTATTGAACGGAAATATTTTCAAATTGTCGAAAAAACTGGAAACAGTATCAAAGTTATTTGTCGGCAGTGTACAAAGAAAACTACAATTCTGTCTGCTGGCCTCGACTCACAAGCAATCTTCTGAGGCACCTCAGGGTTAGTACTACTTAGTAACTAAGTAGTAAGTAGCAACATTAACATAATGGTTCAAGTCATATTTTAAGTGACTGGTGCCATACAAGACTAATGCTACATTTACATAGACGTCCATTTGAATATATTGTGCACTTCAGATATTAATAGATTATGGACTAGTAACTACATTAAAAACTGCCGATATCCAACTATAAAAACGCCAGGTGTATCTGTCTTTCTCTCTGTCTGATCCATGTCTGTAATTTCTCCTATTTAGTTACTGAAGGACGAAATTCGGCTTTCAATTTAACATAGGATAAAAATGCACTGATCATGGTGAAAATATTTTAGTTAAAGATAACAAAATTTTAGAATCTGTTAAGTATTAATTTTCAACTAGAAGTTTGATACTCTGATAAATATTATACAGGGTGTTCAAGAAGTCTCTCCGCATGATAATAATTTATTTTCTTGTGCAGAAACTACATTCGGATCTTTTGGGTGAATATGAATCGGAGAAGAAATCTCGCAAGCGTCCAGCTACTAAGAAGAAGATGCCAGCGGCAGCAATGCTGGCCCTGCCAAAATTGCCAAGCAGTCAACACTAAGCATGTTCCACATTTCCAAGCAAAAACCAGGACCACCAATATGCAAGGATATCCTTGAAAAGAAGATTCTCTCGCTTGTGGCTAATGGGCTCCTACCATTGAGTCTAGTTGAACTACATGAATTAAGATCTTCTTTCATGTTAGTATAACTCAAATATTTTGCTATTTTTCCATAGCTAATATCTGATTAAAATAATTAATCATATTATTTGTATGAACATTAGACTATCGCTAGCCTAGCTAAATATTTTGATATTTTTTCCATAGCTAATCTATTGTATTTGTTTTAATTTTTAAATATTTTTTTCAGACGTCAACCCGGCTGTTCAGGTGCCATCTAGACGCACCCTGGCTAGATCTCTTGCAACAACAACCAGTACAATGAAGGAAGACATACAAGCAAAACTGGCAGCAGTTGACCATGTGTGTGTTACATGCGACATATGGTCAACTAATCACCGCAGTTTCATGGGAGTCACTGAGCATTGGGTATGCTATGATTTAGTGTATATTTTTATATAATTGATAAATTGACCATTGGTGATAGACTGATAGTCTGATAGACTTATAGTATAATCTTTTCAATTATTCGACATGTGTTCCTCATTCATTAATTTGGTGAGTCTTCATTTTGCTGTGATTCACAGTAATTTCACACTAATTCACTGATTCTGTCATGTCATTGTGTCTGATTCACAGCAAAATGTGGAAGAGTCCATATTCACAGGCTGTGAATATGGACTCTTCCACATTTTGCTCTTATGGGATGGGTCACTGATGTGGTGGTATGGTAGGCGACTCATCGCTGAATTGCCTCCTTTATATCACATAGTTCTTCTCTTCAATGTTTGGTGGCGCAGTTTAGCTGGTGCGTGTCTAACCAATATTATTAAATTAAGCTTAAAAAATGTTCATACAAACATTGATTTTATATTCTTACATTACAGATCAATGATGACTTGTCGCGAGGATCAGCTGCACTGGCATGCCGAAGATTTCGTGGAACACACAGCTTTGATAAAATTGCTGGAATATTGGACAGGATCAACTCGGAGCATGGTTTATCTTATAGAAAAGTTGTATCTACAGTCACCGACAATGCATCGAACATGGTGAAATGCTTTAAAGAGTTCGGTGTTCGTGTTCAGAATCGTACTGACGACATTGATGAAGATGATGCAGATGAAGATGATGATGAAAAAGATTCAGATGAAGAGGTTATCATCAGCAACTTTCCTGAACATTCAGGAGAGCATGGAGAGGAGTCAGTGAAACTATCCCATATTCGATGTGCCTCCCACACATTGAACTTGGTAGCAACAACTGATGCAGATAAAGGACTGAATTCACCTGGACTAAAGAAGATAAAGCATTCTGCAATGGGAAAATGTTCGGCGCTGTGGAATGCTGCTGGTAAACCCAAGTCAGCAGAAAAAATACAGGAAATAACTGGCGTCCAATTTAGGTACCCATGCGTCACCCGATGGAACTCAATGTACGACTCATTAAGCCAAATATATAAACATAAGAACGACGTGAATGTAGCTCTTGAAGAACTGAATCTACCCATCCTCAAAGACAATGAATTGGAATTTATTTCAGAATATTTGTCTGTTCTAAAACCAATTGCAGCAGCCCTCAACAAATTACAGGCAGAGAAAGAATGCTACTACGGTTGTCTTCTTCCAACAGTCCTAGTGACTCAAGATGCCCTCGCAAGATTGGAGCCTATCCAACCAAACGACCTGCGCTTGAGACACTGCATGCCATTACTGGCAGCAGTCGTCTCTGGCTTCAATCCAGATTTGGTCATTTTTTGTCGTTGAGCCCCGAGGTAACTGATGCCGTTTTGGCCTCAGTATCTCATCCGTATTTCAAACTTAGATGGATATCATTGTTGCAAGGGCCTAATTTCGGCGATCATGAAGCAATCAAGTCTCAAGTAAAAGACAAGCTGCAAATGGCTGTAAGAAATTGTAATTCTGACAGCAGTGGTAATAGTTCGGTGAACTCAGACTCATCATCTGAAGACGATTTCTTCAGAACTATGGACGGCTCATTCTCTGCTCCTAACAACAAGGAAGACTTGGAAGTCCTCAATTATTTGCAGGACACCAGTAAGGCACTCGACTCTTTAGATAGGTATCCTGCTATAAAGAAGATCTTCAAGAGGTATAACACCACGCTACCTTCCTCTGCACCAGTGGAACGGTTGTTTTCGTTTGCTGGCATGGTTCATAGCCCCAAACGAAGTCGTCTCTCGGATGGTAACTTTGAACAATTGGTTTTGCTGAAAGCAAATGTTTACAGTGGTTGAACATTAAATTAACACTCTTAACTTGCGGTTTTACCCTTATATTGTCAGTAATTGCGTACTGCAGTAAACTGTAAAATTAAATTCTATGTAAAAAATGTTTACTTATATATGCTGACCATTCATTGATATGGGTTATGGACCTGGTGAAATGAGAATTGAGAAAAATAGAACTAAAAACTATATGTAGGTCATTTAATAGTTTTTCTTTGCTGATAAGTTATGATAATACTAAGTTTTAAGTTTACCACCTGAAAAACTGAAAGGGGAATCGTCAATCCCCGTGGTTTAGATCAGGTGACATGGGTAGGATGCGATGCTTGTATTGCCTCAGCCCTCAGGGGAGTATTAGGAGTGATACTTTTCAGGAGTGATTAACAAAATAATTTGTTTTTGTTTACTCTACAAGAGTACAACTTTTTTCAATTCATATAAAAGTGATCTTAAAAAGTGATCTTGAAAAGTGATCTTCAAGATCACGATCTTGATCTGGATCTTCAAGATCACATTTTTCTGGTGATCTGATCTTGATCTTCAAGATCACATTTTTCTGGTGATCTGATCTTGATCTTGCCCATCTCTGGCAGAGATGGGCACGATCTTGATCTTCAAGATCAGATCGTGATCTTGAAGATCAAGATCGTGATCTGATCTTGATCTTGAAGATCACTTTTATTATGGTGATCTTGATCTTGATCTAAGATCACTTTATTTCTTGTGATCTTGATCTTGAAGATCACTTTAGACTTCAAGATCACTTTTAATTTCAGATTCTTAAATATGCCGCTATGCGAATGTCATTTGTTTTTTGTCCAAGCGACATCTGGTGGCAACTTTGTTCAACACCGACTGTTTATGTTTTCTGTTAGTTGGGTGACTTGCGTCATGCGTGGGCTCATGGAAGGTGTAGTTGCTGTGGAATTTAGGCTCGTAAAAAGTGTAATTTACTGTGCAATTCTGTTAAAAGTGTTCTATTAATATATTATTATATATAGGCATAAAATATAGCCTATAGGTCCGTATTCATAATAAATTAATTCTAAACATATTTTATTTACAGATTGAATTTTTAATAATGAGTGCAATTTTACAACTTCAACAGGCTCCCAAGGGAACCAAATATTCTAGGTTGTCACCAGAACAGTATTCAATATATTTAGATAACAATGTTGGTAATAAGGATCAATCTGTGCTATTGAACGGAAAATATTTTCAAATTGTCGAAAAAACTGGAAACAGTATCAAAGTTATTTGTCGGCAGTGTACAAAGAAAACTACAATTCTGTCTGCTGGCCTCGACTCAACAAGCAATCTTCTGAGGCACCTCAGGGTTAGTACTACTTAGTAACTAAGTAGTAAGTAGCAACATTAACATAATGGTTCAAGTCATATTTTAAGTGACTGGTGCCATACAAGACTAATGCTACATTTACATAGACGTCCATTTGAATATATTGTGCACTTCAGATATTAATAGATTATGGACTAGTAACTACATTAAAAACTGCCGATATCCAACTATAATAAAACGCCAGGTGTATCTGTCTTTCTCTCTGTCTGATCCATGTCTGTAATTTCTCCTATTTAGTTACTGAAGGACGAAATTCGGCTTTCAATTTAACATAGGATAAAAATGCACTGATCATGGTGAAAATAATTTTAGTTAAAGATAACAAAATTTTAGAATCTTGTTAAGTATTAATTTCAACTAGAAGTTTGATACTCTGATAAATATTATACAGGGTGTTCAAGAAGTCTCTCCGCATGATAATAATTTATTTTCTTGTGCAGAAACTACATTCGGATCTTTTGGGTGAATATGAATCGGAGAAGAAATCTCGCAAGCGTCCAGCTAAAGAAGAAGATGCCAGCGGCAGCAATGCTGGCCCTGCCAAAATTGCCAAGCAGTCAACACTAAGCATGTTCCACATTTCCAAGCAAAAACCAGGACCACCAATATGCAAGGATATCCTTGAAAAGAAGATTCTCTCGCTTGTGGCTAATGGGCTCCTACCATTGAGTCTAGTTGAACTACATGAATTTAAGGATCTTCTTTCATGTTAGTATAACTCAAATATTTTGCTATTTTTTCCATAGCTAATATCTGATTAAAATAATTAATCATATTATTTGTATGAACATTAGACTATCGCTAGCCTAGCTAAATATTTTGATATTTTTTCCATAGCTAATCTATTGTATTTGTTTTAATTTTTAAATATTTTTTCAGACGTCAACCCGGCTGTTCAGGTGCCATCTAGACGCACCCTGGCTAGATCTCTTGCAACAACAACCAGTACAATGAAGGAAGACATACAAGCAAAACTGGCAGCAGTTGACCATGTGTGTGTTACATGCGACATATGGTCAACTAATCACCGCAGTTTCATGGGAGTCACTGCGCATTGGGTATGCTATTGATTTAGTGTATTATTTTATATAATTGATAAATTGACCATTGGTGATAGACTGATAGTCTGATAGACTTATAGTATAATCTTTTCAATTATTCGACATGTGTTCCTCATTCATTAATTTGGTGAGTCTTCATTTTGCTGTGATTCACAGTAATTTCACACTAATTCACTGATTCTGTCATCTGTCATTGTGTCTGATTCACAGCAAAATGTGGAAGAGTCCATATTCACAGGCTGTGAATATGGACTCTTCCACATTTTGCTCTTATGGGATGGGTCACTGATGTGGTGGTATGGTAGGCGACTCATCGCTGAATTGCCTCCTTTATATCACATAGTTCTTCTCTTCAATGTTTGGTGGCGCAGTTTAGCTGGTGCGTGTCTAACCAATATTATTAAATTAAGCTTAAAAAATGTTCATACAAACATTGATTTTATATTCTTACATTACAGATCAATGATGACTTGTCGCGAGGATCAGCTGCACTGGCATGCCGAAGATTTCGTGGAACACACAGCTTTGATAAAATTGCTGGAATATTGGACAGGATCAACTCGGAGCATGGTTTATCTTATAGAAAAGTTGTATCTACAGTCACCGACAATGCATCGAACATGGTGAAATGCTTTAAAGAGTTCGGTGTTCGTGTTCAGAATCGTACTGACGACATTGATGAAGATGATGCAGATGAAGATGATGATGAAAAAGATTCAGATGAAGAGGTTATCATCAGCAACTTTCCTGAACATTCAGGAGAGCATGGAGAGGAGTCAGTGAAACTATCATCCCATATTCGATGTGCCTCCCACACATTGAACTTGGTAGCAACAACTGATGCAGATAAAGGACTGAATTCACCTGGACTAAAGAAGATAAAGCATTCTGCAATGGGAAAATGTTCGGCGCTGTGGAATGCTGCTGGTAAACCCAAGTCAGCAGAAAAAATACAGGAAATAACTGGCGTCCAATTTAGGTACCCATGCGTCACCCGATGGAACTCAATGTACGACTCATTAAGCCAAATATATAAACATAAGAACGACGTGAATGTAGCTCTTGAAGAACTGAATCTACCCATCCTCAAAGACAATGAATTGGAATTTATTTCAGAATATTTGTCTGTTCTAAAACCAATTGCAGCAGCCCTCAACAAATTACAGGCAGAGAAAGAATGCTACTACGGTTGTCTTCTTCCAACAGTCCTAGTGACTCAAGATGCCCTCGCAAGATTGGAGCCTATCCAACCAAACGACCTGCGCTTGAGACACTGCATGCCATTACTGGCAGCAGTCGTCTCTGGCTTCAATGCCAGATTTGGTCATTTTTTGTCGTTGAGCCCCGAGGTAACTGATGCCGTTTTGGCCTCAGTATCTCATCCGTATTTCAAACTTAGATGGATATCATTGTTGCAAGGGCCTAATTTCGGCGATCATGAAGCAATCAAGTCTCAAGTAAAAGACAAGCTGCAAATGGCTGTAAGAAATTGTAATTCTGACAGCAGTGGTAATAGTTCGGTGAACTCAGACTCATCATCTGAAGACGATTTCTTCAGAACTATGGACGGCTCATTCTCTGCTCCTAACAACAAGGAAGACTTGGAAGTCCTCAATTATTTGCAGGACACCAGTAAGGCACTCGACTCTTTAGATAGGTATCCTGCTATAAAGAAGATCTTCAAGAGGTATAACACCACGCTACCTTCCTCTGCACCAGTGGAACGGTTGTTTTCGTTTGCTGGCATGGTTCATAGCCCCAAACGAAGTCGTCTCTCGGATGGTAACTTTGAACAATTGGTTTTGCTGAAAGCAAATGTTTACAGTGGTTGAACATTAAATTAACACTCTTAACTTGCGGTTTTTACCCTTATATTGTCAGTAATTGCGTACTGCAGTAAAACTGTAAAATTAAATTCTATGTAAAAAATGTTTACTTATATATGCTGACCATTCATTGATATGGGTTATGGACCTGGTGAAATGAGAATTGAGAAAAATAGAACTAAAAACTATATGTAGGTCATTTAATAGTTTTTTCTTTGCTGATAAGTTATGATAATACTAAGTTTTAAGTTTACCACCTGAAAAACTGAAAGGGGAATCGTCAATCCCCGTGGTTTAGATCAGGTGACATGGGTAGGATGCGATGCTTGTATTGCCTCAGCCCTCAGGGGAGTATTAGGAGTGATACTTTTCAGGAGTGATTAACAAAATAATTTGTTTTTGTTTACTCTACAAGAGTACAACTTTTTTCAATTCATATAAAAGTGATCTTAAAAAGTGATCTTGAAAAGTGATCTTCAAGATCACGATCTTGATCTGGATCTTCAAGATCACATTTTTCTGGTGATCTGATCTTGATCTTCAAGATCACATTTTTCTGGTGATCTGATCTTGATCTTGCCCATCTCTGGCAGAGATGGGCACGATCTTGATCTTCAAGATCAGATCGTGATCTTGAAGATCAAGATCGTGATCTGATCTTGATCTTGAAGATCACTTTTATTATGGTGATCTTGATCTTGATCTAAGATCACTTTATTTCTTGTGATCTTGATCTTGAAGATCACTTTAGACTTCAAGATCACTTTTAATTTCAGATTCTTAAATATGCCGCTATGCGAATGTCATTTGTTTTTTGTCCAAGCGACATCTGGTGGCAACTTTGTTCAACACCGACTGTTTATGTTTTCTGTTAGTTGGGTGACTTGCGTCATGCGTGGGCTCATGGAAGGTGTAGTTGCTGTGGAATTTAGGCTCGTAAAAAGTGTAATTTACTGTGCAATTCTGTTAAAAGTGTTCTATTAATATATTATTATATATAGGCATAAAATATAGCCTATAGGTCCGTATTCATAATAAATTAATTCTAAACATATTTTATTTACAGATTGAATTTTTTAATAATGAGTGCAATTTTACAACTTCAACAGGCTCCCAAGGGAACCAAATATTCTAGGTTGTCACCAGAACAGTATTCAATATATTTAGATAACAATGTTGGTAATAAGGATCAATCTGTGCTATTGAACGGAAAATATTTTCAAATTGTCGAAAAAACTGGAAACAGTATCAAAGTTATTTGTCGGCAGTGTACAAAGAAAACTACAATTCTGTCTGCTGGCCTCGACTCAACAAGCAATCTTCTGAGGCACCTCAGGGTTAGTACTACTTAGTAACTAAGTAGTAAGTAGCAACATTAACATAATGGTTCAAGTCATATTTTAAGTGACTGGTGCCATACAAGACTAATGCTACATTTACATAGACGTCCATTTGAATATATTGTGCACTTCAGATATTAATAGATTATGGACTAGTAACTACATTAAAAACTGCCGATATCCAACTATAATAAAACGCCAGGTGTATCTGTCTTTCTCTCTGTCTGATCCATGTCTGTAATTTCTCCTATTTAGTTACTGAAGGACGAAATTCGGCTTTCAATTTAACATAGGATAAAAATGCACTGATCATGGTGAAAATAATTTTAGTTAAAGATAACAAAATTTTAGAATCTTGTTAAGTATTAATTTCAACTAGAAGTTTGATACTCTGATAAATATTATACAGGGTGTTCAAGAAGTCTCTCCGCATGATAATAATTTATTTTCTTGTGCAGAAACTACATTCGGATCTTTTGGGTGAATATGAATCGGAGAAGAAATCTCGCAAGCGTCCAGCTAAAGAAGAAGATGCCAGCGGCAGCAATGCTGGCCCTGCCAAAATTGCCAAGCAGTCAACACTAAGCATGTTCCACATTTCCAAGCAAAAACCAGGACCACCAATATGCAAGGATATCCTTGAAAAGAAGATTCTCTCGCTTGTGGCTAATGGGCTCCTACCATTGAGTCTAGTTGAACTACATGAATTTAAGGATCTTCTTTCATGTTAGTATAACTCAAATATTTTGCTATTTTTTCCATAGCTAATATCTGATTAAAATAATTAATCATATTATTTGTATGAACATTAGACTATCGCTAGCCTAGCTAAATATTTTGATATTTTTTCCATAGCTAATCTATTGTATTTGTTTTAATTTTTAAATATTTTTTTCAGACGTCAACCCGGCTGTTCAGGTGCCATCTAGACGCACCCTGGCTAGATCTCTTGCAACAACAACCAGTACAATGAAGGAAGACATACAAGCAAAACTGGCAGCAGTTGACCATGTGTGTGTTACATGCGACATATGGTCAACTAATCACCGCAGTTTCATGGGAGTCACTGCGCATTGGGTATGCTATTGATTTAGTGTATTATTTTTATATAATTGATAAATTGACCATTGGTGATAGACTGATAGTCTGATAGACTTATAGTATAATCTTTTCAATTATTCGACATGTGTTCCTCATTCATTAATTTGGTGAGTCTTCATTTTGCTGTGATTCACAGTAATTTCACACTAATTCACTGATTCTGTCATCTGTCATTGTGTCTGATTCACAGCAAAATGTGGAAGAGTCCATATTCACAGGCTGTGAATATGGACTCTTCCACATTTTGCTCTTATGGGATGGGTCACTGATGTGGTGGTATGGTAGGCGACTCATCGCTGAATTGCCTCCTTTATATCACATAGTTTTTCTCTCAATGTTTGGTGGCGCAGTTTAGCTGGTGCGTGTCTAACCAATATTATTAAATTAAGCTTAAAAAAATGTTCATACAAACATTGATTTTATATTCTTACATTACAGATCAATGATGACTTGTCGCGAGGATCAGCTGCACTGGCATGCCGAAGATTTCGTGGAACACACAGCTTTGATAAAATTGCTGGAATATTGGACAGGATCAACTCGGAGCATGGTTTATCTTATAGAAAAGTTGTATCTACAGTCACCGACAATGCATCGAACATGGTGAAATGCTTTAAAGAGTTCGGTGTTCGTGTTCAGAATCGTACTGACGACATTGATGAAGATGATGCAGATGAAGATGATGATGAAAAAGATTCAGATGAAGAGGTTATCATCAGCAACTTTCCTGAACATTCAGGAGAGCATGGAGAGGAGTCAGTGAAACTATCATCCCATATTCGATGTGCCTCCCACACATTGAACTTGGTAGCAACAACTGATGCAGATAAAGGACTGAATTCACCTGGACTAAAGAAGATAAAGCATTCTGCAATGGGAAAATGTTCGGCGCTGTGGAATGCTGCTGGTAAACCCAAGTCAGCAGAAAAAATACAGGAAATAACTGGCGTCCAATTTAGGTACCCATGCGTCACCCGATGGAACTCAATGTACGACTCATTAAGCCAAATATATAAACATAAGAACGACGTGAATGTAGCTCTTGAAGAACTGAATCTACCCATCCTCAAAGACAATGAATTGGAATTTATTTCAGAATATTTGTCTGTTCTAAAACCAATTGCAGCAGCCCTCAACAAATTACAGGCAGAGAAAGAATGCTACTACGGTTGTCTTCTTCCAACAGTCCTAGTGACTCAAGATGCCCTCGCAAGATTGGAGCCTATCCAACCAAACGACCTGCGCTTGAGACACTGCATGCCATTACTGGCAGCAGTCGTCTCTGGCTTCAATGCCAGATTTGGTCATTTTTTGTCGTTGAGCCCCGAGGTAACTGATGCCGTTTTGGCCTCAGTATCTCATCCGTATTTCAAACTTAGATGGATATCATTGTTGCAAGGGCCTAATTTCGGCGATCATGAAGCAATCAAGTCTCAAGTAAAAGACAAGCTGCAAATGGCTGTAAGAAATTGTAATTCTGACAGCAGTGGTAATAGTTCGGTGAACTCAGACTCATCATCTGAAGACGATTTCTTCAGAACTATGGACGGCTCATTCTCTGCTCCTAACAACAAGGAAGACTTGGAAGTCCTCAATTATTTGCAGGACACCAGTAAGGCACTCGACTCTTTAGATAGGTATCCTGCTATAAAGAAGATCTTCAAGAGGTATAACACCACGCTACCTTCCTCTGCACCAGTGGAACGGTTGTTTTCGTTTGCTGGCATGGTTCATAGCCCCAAACGAAGTCGTCTCTCGGATGGTAACTTTGAACAATTGGTTTTGCTGAAAGCAAATGTTTACAGTGGTTGAACATTAAATTAACACTCTTAACTTGCGGTTTTTACCCTTATATTGTCAGTAATTGCGTACTGCAGTAAAACTGTAAAATTAAATTCTATGTAAAAAATGTTTACTTATATATGCTGACCATTCATTGATATGGGTTATGGACCTGGTGAAATGAGAATTGAGAAAAATAGAACTAAAAACTATATGTAGGTCATTTAATAGTTTTTTTTTTGCTGATAAGTTATGATAATACTAAGTTTTAAGTTTACCACCTGAAAAACTGAAAGGGGAATCGTCAATCCCCGTGGTTTAGATCAGGTGACATGGGTAGGATGCGATGCTTGTATTGCCTCAGCCCTCAGGGGAGTATTAGGAGTGATACTTTTCAGGAGTGATTAACAAAATAATTTGTTTTTGTTTACTCTACAAGAGTACAACTTTTTTCAATTCATATAAAAGTGATCTTAAAAAGTGATCTTCAAGATCACGATCTGGATCTTCAAGATCACATTTTTCTGGTGATCTGATCTTGATCTTCAAGATCACCAAAGTTGGTGATCTTGCCCATCTCTGGTCTTTACCATAAGAAAAGAAAAAATGAAAGTTAGAAGATAAAATTACAATTCCCCAGCATCTATTTTTTGTTGTAAAAATAGTCGCGCCTTTAATGCTGTTTGTCGCTGAGGTCTTGTGTCTGTTAATGTTGTAGTAGGATGCGTTACCACTCCTACTGTCAAAGGAATAGTTACTGGAAGTTCAGTGTCTCCAGTTGTTACTGTCAGTGGAGAAGGTTCTCCAAAGTCCATTGTTTTGGGTCCAGACTCTAAAGGGTACAAAAAAGAAATGTCTCTTGTTGTGTCACCCGTTGAAGTCCTTAATTTGACCACTCTTGTTACCCCGTCTGCCCCTGGTCTGAGTTCTGAAACTCTAGCCAGAGGCCAGTATTGTCTTGGAGTACTGTCATGTATGAGAACAAGGTCCCCTACCTTAATTGTGTCAGACCAATCCTTCTTAGTCATTTGTTTATGTCTCTCCCTTAGACCCATCAAGTACTCAGTTTTCCACTGTTTAATGAAATGAGCTTTAACTCTAGTTAAATGTTGTAACTTAGTCTGGAGCTCATCATGTCGTTGAGTCCAGTTTGGGTCTTCTGAAGAGTCTATATTGTAGTCCGGCAGGAGACTAACTTGTTCTCCCCGAATCAAATGATTTGGAGTTAATGGTTCCGGGTCATTAATGTTGTCACTCACATAAGTGAGTGGTCTATTGTTGATGATGTTCTCAATCTCAGCCAGGAGAGTGAGCAACTCAAATAAGTGTATCTGTTTTTTACCAATTGCTTTCTTCAAGCAATTCTTTACTGTTTGTATATTCCTCTCCCAGATAGAACCATACCAAGGAGAGGCAACCGGAATATACTTCCACTTTATGTTTGAATTTTATATATATAATTGTGTGAGTTCATTGCTTAACAAGTCGTGGATGACTTGTTCACCAGCCTTGAAATATGTAGCATTGTCAGTCCAAACTGTCTTTGTGGCTACAGTTATATACTACTCTGAGTTTTGTTTTTGGGGCATCTTGTCGATAAACCCCCCTGTGGGTTAAATAATGACAACCATCTCTTTTAAAAGGGTTATTTGTTACTTCTTCAATGAAGCCTTTCTGTAGCTGTTCTTTGAAGACATCATTATATGTTTTAATATTATTATCTTGTTTGAGTTTTTTCATTACTTTATATAAATGTCATTTATCTACTTTGAGATTATCTCTTAAAGTTGGACAATTTATTTTCCAAGGTAACTCAATAAAATAACTATTGTCTTTGCACTGAATGGTGTCTTCAAATCTTTCTACCATTAACTGATCTTCTGAAGTTTGATTTGTGTCATGTATACCCACAGATTCTAGCAACCATAAAGTTTGAATTGCCTCATCCAAAGTTTCATTTGATAATGATGAATTAATGTTCTCAGTTGAGATAATATTATTCAAAGTGTTGCTATTCTTACAGGTGTTATGTAGGACTGAGTTGAGGCACATAGTATTTGTTGGTCATGAACTATTTTGGTTTAGGTCTAGGTTGTATTTGGATAGATCACCCAAAAGGGCTATCCCTGATGGAGTCTGAATAGCTATACCATTACCTATCTTCACTATGCCCTTATGAATAAGATTAATATAATCTGCCCCCATTAACATTTCAATGTTAGCTACTGTGTTGTTAGTGATATGTCTATCAGCTATTTTGTAGTGTTTTCCCAAATGATTTATGGTTTGTTCTAGTTTGGGTATAACCAGTTTGTTTTGTCCTACTTTAGAAATAATAACTGCTTCAATTTTCTCTAATTTATTTTCTAACTGTAGTTCCAGGTCAATTGTCTTATAGTTATTTTTGTCCGAGTTATCCTTAACAAAGGATGCAATATTGAGTTTTTGTTCATTCGGGTTTGGTGTCAAACCCAATTTATTTACTACATTTTGTGAAACAAATGTTTGTTGAGAACAACAGTCTATAAGACATCTCACTGGAGTGGTGCTACCCTCACTATTCACTAAGTCCAAAGTAATAGTTCGTAAAAGAATCTCAGTGTTTTTTGTTACGTTGTTTGAACAAACAGAATGTCCCATGAAAGTGGCATTTTCTTGATTACCTTTGTTTGGGGGAGGTATCTTTTGAGTTTGAGTACTATTGTTTGGACACTTTGGTGAATCACACATTGATGAGACATGTCGTAAACTTTTACAAAACTTACACTTGAATCTTAACCTAGATTTACAGTCTTTCTTATAATGTCCCTGGCCAGTACACTTTTTTACATAGGTTCAACTGTTCACATCTTTTAGCTCTTTGGTTAAAGTCTGAATATTTATCACACCCAGTACTACTGTGTTCATTACTTGCACAAAATTTGCAATGTAGTGTGTAAGTTGAGGCAGCATTTACATTAAAGTTCTGTGATGTAGGTGTTTGTGTATTACAGTTGGTCACATTTGATTCTACACTATAAAGTTTTGTCTGTTTGGCTGTAGCTAGTTGGTCTCTGGGAACAGTCTTTGGTTTATCCATAGTCTGGGTCTTATTTTGTGTTGGAAAATCTCTCAATTTGTAATTAGTTAGGATATTGGGAAAGTGTTTTCTGATACTTTCTAGATTAGGGTAATTTTCTCCCGTCTTTAGAATTAAAATATCTTTAACCCTCAAAGGAAGGCACCTAAGAACTATGCCTTGTATAATCCAAGATGAAGCTTTAATATCTATCTCATTGCTAACCAGTTGTCCTATAATAGCTTCTAATTTTGTATAAAAATTTTCCATATCACTATGGTTATCTTTTATGGGTGCAAAATCAAAAATTTGTTGAGATAATTCATATACAATCTCATCTTTATTAATGTAATTACGTTTTAAGAGATCAATAGCTACTTCATATGAATTCCCTACGGCTGGTAAATAGGCTATCAGGTTATAGGCTGGGCCTTTAAGGAAACTAGTTAAGTAGCTAAACTTTTCAACAGTTGAAATATAAGGTTTATTACCTATTAAACTCTCAAATTTGTCAATGAAAGATGGGAATTGTACCGTGTCCCCTTCAAATGTTGGTACTAGCAAAATGGGTAACTGAGCCCTCAATTCTTGTGACTCAGGATTTAGCATGCCACTTAAATTTTGTTGAAGGTTAGCTCTACTTTGATTAAAATCAGAATTAGGTTTGTTTGGTGTTAAGTCAGTCAAACGAGACCGTAGTCTCCTTATTTGCTGTTCAATTGAGATTACCCGATCATCATTATCAGCGTAAAGGTCTATCAATTGTTCTTCAGCCATTTCGGATTCAACTAACTCTGAAATACTCTCATCAATGGCTATTATTTCCTTCTTTTTAGTTTCCAATTTAAGAATTACACACTCTAAATCTTCCTTACCTGGTTGTGTAATATTGTTAAAAGTGTTCACAGCCTTTGTAACAGCTCCCAACTTTGCCCCCCTTTTCTTTTTTAACTTTTTCAATTCCGCACTGTCTATGTTTAAGTCAAAAATGTTTAACTGGGGATCGTGATGAAATAGAGGACAAGAAGAAATTACCAGAGAAGAGAGAGCACAGACAAAACAGTCAAGTTTTAAATTTGGTTTAATCCCCCCCAAGTACTTATGTGTCACTCAGGTCTAAGCTTATAAGAGAATGAGACTCCTTAAATGTAAATGTTTCCTAGTTAGGCCCTAGGTTGTAGACCTAATTAGGCTTGATTAGGTTAGGCTTAGGCTAGACCATTTAGCCTAATTCTGCAATTTTTGTTAAGTAAGGTTAAGGTTTGTAAATTCCCCACACACGGACCACCAATGCGAAAAATGCTCTGAATGAATTGGTCCACAATTAACCCACCCCTTATATCTCCAGTCTAACTATAGAGTAGATCAAGTCTAGCCTAGAGGGGTCAGCCTAGAGATTCCGGAAATGGTCCAGAGCGGGCAGATAAATTGAGGTCCACAGTAGGATTCCTCACCAAATTAGGTTAGGGCAATCTACCTTCACCTTTGTTAAGCTATGAGTTGATGCTGGGTCTTAGGCCACAATGTAGGCCTAAGTTGTCTGGCCCAGCTTAATTTAATGAATCTATGTAAACCTGGGTTAAAAACACAATTAGTCACTTACTGCTAGTTATTAGAGAGTCTCTTTTCTCCTTGTTGTATAATTGTCGAGAGCGTACTTGCTGGTGGGGATCTTTCTTCGGTGTCTGTTCTCGTCCCTTCTCCAGTTGCGTCCTCTCGCCCCGTTCCTCGTTTTCGTTCTCCTTTGTTCTCCTTTTAGCGGGGCTTTTTCCACCAGCGTCGTCTTGGTTCTTTTTCGGTTGGTTGATCGGTAATGTATATCTATTACCGAGCACGCTCTTGTCACACAGTATAAATATACTAGTGTGGAGAATAACTCTGGTGAGCAACCAATTGGTTTCATCCACCCAGTTATTGACATAAAAGGAATTTAATAATTGTTAGATTAACTACCTACCTACTCAGTGAACCAATTTCGTTACCTCCCAACTACCCACTCATCAGTTTTCCATACTTGTATCATATATAAATGAATGATTTTGTTATGCACAGTACTTCTAGTGGCCCTTTTCTTATTTTAAGATTAATTTCCCGTAGCTGAAATATTATTGTTAGCTTAAACTTCAAAAAATTAATGAAATACAGTATATTTTCAGTTTACAATAACAAAATATATTAGGTTTGAAGTACAGTTGAGGAGAGAAATTTTGCAATAATATTCGAACCTACCACCTCTTGCATAGAAGGTGAGGGAGCTAACCATTAAGCTACAACAAAATAAAAGTTAATACAAGCTGTCGAATATTTTATCACTGAGAAAACACGACGCTTTCGCGCCCAGAGGTGTTTTACGCATTAACCCCCTGCACTCGTGCTAATAGCCAGCATTTCATTCAAATTATCTGGTGCAACAATGGGGTCTCATAAATGGAATATCACTCATGAACACGTGTGATTTTGCATAACGCAAAATTGAATCCGCTCAAGTGCTGGGGATTAATATGTAGAACACCTCTGGTTGGGAAAATGTTGCGTGTTTCCTCGGGCGATGAAGTACTTCACCATGTTGTATTAACTTTTATTCCGTTGTAACCTTGCAGTTAGCGCCCTGCATCTACTGAACTTTCATTTAGATTCATTTAAGGCCTAATTTAACATAAAATAAAGTATCCAATAACATTTTAAGATGATTTTAACTTTAATTTAAACTGAGGCAAAAGATAATTAGTGGTAATGCTTTAATACCTTTATTTCGCAATTTCGCAATTCGCGGCATATACCAAAAAAAGTAAATAAAAACAAAGTGAATTAATATATACAGCATTTGTTTTTTTTTGTTTTTTTCCAAGAGTCTCTTTGTGAGGAAAGTTTTGTTTTTGAAGTGCCCGCAAATATCCCCCCATTATCCCCCGCAGCCACAGTCGAGAGGACCAATCAGTGAGAAGTATACAGCGTGCCACATCCCCCATCCCCCGCCCCCGGAGTAACGGAAAATTCTTTCCCTTACCCAGCTTGAGTCATCCCCCACCCAATACCTCCCATAATACCCCTTTGTGATTCACTTCACCAACACGGAAATTAATACATACCCGCAACTCTGTGGTATCTGTAAGGGTGCAACAGATGAGACAGGGGCGATGAGGTGTGATTTTTGTCAGCTACTTTTTGATTTTAAATGCCTAGAATGGGGAGATGAAAAAATCGCCCCTTATAACGAACGCAAAGCAGTTTAATGGGATAAAATTTTTCTGCGAAAACTGCTTGACCGAATTAAACTCTTTTACAGTATTTACAGCAGAAAGAGACTACGAGAAGAGAATGAAAGAGGAAAGTGGGAACAAAGAACAGTGGAAAACGGAAGAAACGGAGAAAGGCGAAATAGAAAAAAAATCAAATACCGTCACAAAACGAGGCCGAAAACACACAGGCGACAAAGAGTGTAAAGACAACACGCAGCATAAGGGCAACGAAGGACACAAACACAACTAGCACAAATAGCACAAATAGGACAGGACAAGAGGGCAGTCAAGAAAACGGAGTGAAACTGTTCCCCAATAAGGAGCAAAAAACAAAGGCCAAGAGTAAATATGGGGAAGGAATTACATGCAGGTATTACATAAAAGATAATTGCAGATTTAAAAGAGGACAATGTATATATGAACATCCCCCAATATGCAATTTCTTCTATAATAATGGTCATTGTAAATTTGGAGACGGATGTAAATTCTACCACCCAGACATCTGCAGGACTTACGCAAAATATGGAACCTGGAAATTTGGGAGAAAATGCTACTATCAATATCTCCCGACGGACTCAAAGAACATAGGAAAAAGTTTAAATGATAATAGGAATAACAACAATAGGAACACAATAAGCGAACAAGAAAATTTTTTCAACATCGCGGACACGTTACGGATGCTAAATGTCATCCATATGCAGTTGACACAGCTGGAAACCCCCGAGCCAAACCGCTACCGGGCAAGAAGCTACCAGTACACAGGCACATGCACAGGGGGGGGGGGGGCTTGGGGGGCTTGAGCCCCTGCCCTTTTTCTTCTTCATATCAAAAGTGCCCTTTTAGTCAAAATTCATAAATATATTGATTCGACATAAATTTGAATTAATTAGTTATATTTTTATTTAGTTACTGCTACTTCAACAGATTTTCAAAACTGGAATTACTTTGATCTATGATTTTTTTATTAGAATAATAAACTTAACATACCGTTACTATTATTTTGTCAATCAGGGAGAGCGTCCCTAGTGGTAACACTGACTGCAGCCAGGCCCGGATCTAGAAGAATGGGGGCCCGTGGCTAATATTTTTTGGGGGGACCCCCTTGGCTACAATTTTTATTGTATAAGGATTATAAGCTTTGTTTACGAGGAAAATTAAAGGTTTTCAGAACAAACATATTACTTTACTTTATTTATTTAGTTTTCAGAACAAACATATTACTTTACAAATATTTTACTTTATTTTACATATTATATTTTCCTGAATTAATAATTTTATACACACCTACCTACTGATTATGAACTGGCAACCGATTGAACCGACGAGCCTTTTTTTGTGCAAATTCATTAATAATATTTCGAAAATCGACTTCTTTGGCCAGAGCATGTTCAACAGAGAATTGCCAGTGACTGTAATCGCTTTTGCTTCATTGTTGAACGTGTGCAACATTTCAGTCGCTTTAACTTAGAAAAACTCCGTTCGCCGGTACAATTGGCCACCATCAATGACAAGTACATTCTGTATGCATTTAAGACATTGGGGAAAACTTCTCCAAATTTGGAGGCCCCCCTCAAATGCGGGGCCCGTGGCTGCAGCCCACATAGCCCACCCCTAGATCCGGGTCTGACTGCAGCTGTTCACTGTTGATTGCGTCTCTCGGGTATGTGGGTGTATTGTTTACTGTTTGTTTATTTTACGTTAACCTAAGCTAACTAGTGATTTCTCACTGATAATTATGGTAAGTTGGAATCCAAAGCAGTGTGACATTACTCCAAAAAATATTGTATGACATTACTCGTAAAGTTGGTAAAAACGTCCACGTCCCCTACTTAGTCTTAGACCTACTAGGCTAGGCCCATCAGTACACCAGTGTGTCAAACGATGGATTTTGGGTTTTAGTACTGGCATGAATTTCATTAAATTAATAAATGATTTATTAAACAACATATCATAACCTTTTCATTTTTAATATGAAATTGATTTTTAAAACAATACAATTTTCATTAAAAGTGAATAAAAATACCTAGATTATTTATTATAAAACGATGCAATTTTTCCGCAAGGACGACACAATTACGGTAGATCCTTCTGCCCTTTATCCAGCTGATTGATACTTATAAAAGTTATAACTATAAGTAAAGTAACTATTTAGAAATTGCATGCTATTAAATATTGTGAATTTGGTTAACAAAAGCTTAATTAGGTCTACTGCCTAGATTAGATTAGATTAGGCCTAAGATAATAAAAGTGAAGGGAAATATATTTTTGAAGCAATTTTTTTTTTTTACTTTCAGAACTAAAAATGCCACGCAAGGAAAGGCTTAAGAAACGGAGAGATAAGGAACTCCAAGCTTTAGCATGTGGCAATACAACCTTGTCGAAATGGTTCCTCGCTAGAGATAAGGGACAGGATCTGGATGATCATAAATGTATGGAAGATCGAGAGGAGGACCTGGACGATTCACAACATTTGGAGGTGCAGACCAGCAAGGAAGAAGTTGGAGAACATAAAAGGGGAGAAAAAGAGGAGACACAAGGAGGATTTTATTTGGATTTAAAACATAGTGGCAGAAAAGAAACTATTTACCACATACAATTTTAAAATTTTTCTTTGTGTGTGTATACATATATATAGCCTATACGGCATTGCGGATTTCATTTTTTAAAATGTTAGGGGAGTGCCCTTTTTTCAACTGAGCCCCTGCCCTTCTGAAAGTCTGTGCACGTCACTGCCAGTACAAGTAGGCGGAAACGGCTCTCTCTCGGAGGATCATTGGGCAACGAATCAAGCGATATCGAAGGAAAACGAACTTGAAATGCGCAAGGGGCAACGAGAAACAGAGAACATAAAAATTGTCCTGGCTAATATTCAAGGAATAAGACCAAACCAATCACTCAGTAAGGTTTCGTACCTGAAAGGATTTATGGACGAAACAAGGGCGGACATCGCATGCCTCACAGAAACTCATCTTAAAGATTGCCAAGGAAATTGTGAAAACTGCGAACATTGTATTGATAAGAAAGAGATAAATATAGGAGGCTTCAACTTACTAAGAGCGGATAGAACGACGAGACGTAAAGGTGGTTGTGCTATATATGTACAGGAAGGTCATATGACAGAGACGATAATAAGTAAATCAAATAGTTATGTGGAACTCCTAGCAGTGAAAATAGAAAACTAAAAGTGATAGTAATAGTCATCTATAGACCTCCAAGCACCCCAACCGAAAAATTCTCGGAGGCCATTGATGACATCAGAAAGCTAATAAAGGCCATAAACCCTCCATCCCTCAATATAATGATCTGCGGAGACTTTAACTTTCCATTTATAAAATACAAAAAGGTGGGTAGGAATATATATATTCACCAGGACAATGGGGGCACAAGAGAAGACCAGGAGCAAGCAAAAATGTTGATGGCTCTCACAAATGAGTTTATGCTGACACAGGAGATAACAGAAAATACCAGAAAAAATAACTGCCTGGATCTGGTGTTCACGAATAACACGAACTTCATTAAAAATATGCTCCGAAATCACAGCCAAAAGGAAAGGAGCTGGCTAGAGAGGCAAAAGAGAAGACTTTTCCGCAAAAGAAGGCGAAGTTAGGAAACTGCGGAGATAATGACAGGAAAGCAATAAAAGAAAAACTGGAGGGTATCGATAGGGAAATACAAGCCCTGATTAAGGACCATACAGAGAGGGAAGAGGAAAAGGCGGTAGAAGCAATAAAGGAAAATCCAAAATACTTATATAGCTATGCAAAAAAGAAAACAAAAACGCGCGCCGCTATTGGGCCCTTAAGGACGAGAAATAATGAACTAACCGGCGTCCAAAAGAAATATCTGATACATTGAGAGCTCAGTATGAATCAGTTTTCAGTACCCCAAAAAGTGACAGAGCGATACCTGACATAAATGCATTCTTTGAAGAGGAATTGCAAGGAGAGTATATAACAGACTTTGATTTTACACCAGAAGATGTAGCGAGGGCTATAGAACAAATGAAACCACATTCAGCTGCAGGTCCGGACAACTGGAACGCATTATTGATTAAAAACTGTAAAAATGAAATAGCTACACCTTTATACTGGTTATGGAGAAGATCCCTAGACACTGGGGAAATACCGAGCATCTTGAAAAGAGCAAACATTGTCCCTATATATAAAGGAGGGGACAGATCTCAGGCGAAGAACTATAGACCAGTGTCATTGACGTCCCACCTCACCAAAGTATTTGAAAGAATAGCTAGAGAGAAAATTTATGACTTCCTGGAGACACGGGAAAGATTCAACGAAAATCAGCAGGGATTCCGATCAGGTAGATCATGCCTATCACAACTAATAGAACACTACAACAATATTCTAGTTGCATTGGAAGGAAATGACAACAACGATGTTATATACACAGATTTTGCTAAAGCTTTCGATAAATGTGACCTTGGTATAATAGCACATAAAATTAAATATATGGGAATAACAGGCAAAGTGGGAAAACGGATCTACAACTTCCTCAGAGAACGTCTGCAGGTCGTCAAAATTCAAGGTATATCATCATCAGAATCGGAAGTACGCAGCTCAGTACCACAAGGGACCGTACTGGCCCCACTCCTGTTCATTATCATGCTAACAGACATAGACAGCGGAGTAAACAGCAACAGTATAGTAACATCCTTTGCAGACGATACAAAGATCAGCAGAAAAATCAGCGATGTACATGACGTGAAGGCCTTGCAGAGGGACACGAACAAAATATACAAATGGTCAGAAGACAACATGTCATTTAACACCAAGAAATTTCAGCTCCTGAGATATGGTAGAAAAGAAGAACTTAAACAGACTGCATATTATGCTCCAGATAGACAGGAAATTCAGAGAAGCACGAAAGCGATCGATCTCGGGATAATAATGACAGATGATGCGAAATTCGAAACACAAAATCAGATAGCGATAAATAAAGCAAAAAGATTCACCGGACAGGTACTAAGAACGTTCAAGAGAAGGGACAGGACAGTAATGATTCCCCCTGCTAAAAACACTGATTATACCAAAACTTGAATACTGCTCAGTTTTGACGTCCCCATATAAAAGGAAGAAACTAATAAACTAAAAGAAACGCAGTGGCATTTCACAGCCAAGATTGATGGCTGCAAAGAACTCAACTACTGGGAAAGACTACATAAACTAAATCTGTACTCCCTGGAAAGAAGAAGAGAGAGGTACGCCATAATCTACATATGGAAAATGATCTACATATGGATCTACATATGGAAAATAGCTTGGTTGTCAGGGGGCCAAGACTTTTCAACCAGCTTCCAAAGGACCTCAGAAACGTAACGGTGGTCAAAGTTGAAGCCTTCATGAGAAGACTGGATGCCTGGCTCAGGACGGTACCAGATGAGCCAGGCGTGCCTGGCTATGTACGGTGGAGAGCGCAAGAAAGCAACTCGCTCCTCCACCAAGCCAGACCTAGAGGCGGGGCCACCAGCTTGACCTCCGTGTGAAGAGGGACCACCGCACAAAACAACTAAGGTTCATAAGGTATATATATATATATATATACACCCACCTGGGTAGCCTTGTGGTTAAGACGCTGGGTTGCTGGTCGGGAGATTATCAAGTCTGGGCGAAGATTTTGTAATTTCTGACTTCCCTGGTGGGTTTAGTTCGGACTTCTGGCTAAGATGCCGGTCTAAATTTGGACAACATAGCTTGTCCAATTTAAACATTTATCACTGCACAAGCTAAGCTTTTTATTATTATGTAGAAAAATATAGAAAAGCAATATTACTAAAACTTAAAATTTTCAAATTGTTAAACATAGCATAACTATAGTTAGCTTTATTGATAAAACTGCTTACAAATACAGACATACAGTCAGGGGTGGACTGAGCGGTCGGCAATCGGGCATGGACAGAGAGCCCGGGCCATTAGGGGGCCCGGCAGCCCCGGTCCGCAGTCATCATAAAACAGTGAGAGTGTTCTCAATTGGGTTAAGTGTCTAATCGAACTGTAATATGAAAGAAATGGGATTTCAAGGGGCCCAGGACCTCATTATGCCCGAGGACCCAGGGTGCTGTCAGTCCGCCCCTGCATGCACTATATATTCGAACACAAGACTAATGATTTTCTTGAATATATATATGAAATGAAATGAAAATGAAAAGGTTTACTGGCAGACTATAGTCCATATGACAAATATTATTAATACAATGACAGTTCATATACTAAGGATAGAAATATATACAATTGATTAGAAATAATACTGCACTGTCGAAGTTAAGTGGAGCTATAGACAGACGTTTTCGTACCAAGAAGTCCATAGCTTAGAGGATAAATGGCAGGACTCATGGATAGCTTGGATGATCGGGTTGGTTGATTTTTTAATTCTTTGCATTAGACTGTGTTGAGCACGTCTTGTTACCTCCGGGAAGCTCGGGACATTGCGGGTAGCAAACATTTGCGAAGCTGAACATCTAGTGGTAATTTATGTAAGAGTCTAAAAGACCTGTTGTACAGCAAATTTAGGGTTCTGCCAGAACTTTTTTATAATTCACCCAGAGTTGCTGACCGTATATATTACTGCAGAAAGTACGAAAGAGTGTCTTTAGCTTCACTTGTACAGAAACGAAAGTTCCTTATGGTCATATTCGCTTTAGCACACAGACTTCGAGATTGTTTTCTTATATCCGATTCATCACTCAAGGAGCTGGTAATAGTTTGACCCAAATACTTAAACTCTTGTACTTCCTCAATTATTTCACCATTCATTTTAAACCTTATATCAGCTGGCTGATTACAGCTTTTATGATGAAATTGCATAACCTTAGTTTTTGTAACATTAAAAAGAATATCATGTTTCTGCGAATACACTTCGCAGACATTTAGTAGCCGATCCAGACCTTTAACAGAGGGACTTATTAACACCATATCATCGGCATAAACTAAGTTATTTATCCTTGTGTTATCTATACAACATCCTACTGTTGCCTCATTAAGTGAAGCAATTAATCCGTCAATATACACATTAAACAGCATAGGGGAGAGCAAGGAGCCTTGTCTCACCCCGCAAGAGGAGCTAAAACACTCGGATAGTACATTGTCCCACCTAACAGTGAAAGATTGGTGGGAATACCAAAATTTCAATAAATTTAATATGTGCATGGGAACCTTCCTGTCTTCTAGTTTTGCAAATAAAATATTGTGGTTCACCCTATCATATGACTTACTTATATCAAGGAAACAGCTATAAATGGTTGAATTACTGTCAATGTATTTATATATTGTTTCTTTAAGTACATAGATACACAGGTCAGTTGAGTGGGACCTTTTAAAGCCAAACTGATTAGGAGATGTCCATAGGAAATCAGTTAATCGGAGTAACAAGAGTTTTTCTAGTAGTTTCGAGAAGCAGGAAGCGACAGCAATAGGCCTGTAATTATTGCTGGACAGAATGTCTCCGTACTTATTTTTGACCAGGGGCAAGATATATACCCTCATGAACTCTGCAGGGATATAGCTGTGAGCAAGCATGGCTGATAGGAGCAATGATATATGCAGACATACTACGTCATTTGCATATTTTAAGTGCTCATTCGATAAGTCATCTACCCCTGACGCAGAACCAGTCTTTAACTCTTTAATTAACCTCTTTACTTCAGAAAATGATATCAAAATATTTTCCCTTGTCCCTCCCACAATCGTTTCGCTGCAATCTGTCTTAAGATTATCCCTACTCACACTATTAAGAATGTTAGAGTAGTGGTTTTTCCACAGCTTTGCAATTTCATCCTCCCCCGACACCCATCGATTGTCGGAGGGAGGACATTTTTGACACCCGTTTGATTCTTAACAAATTTCCAAAATTTGTTATCGTTATTTATGCGAGCTTCACAGGCTTTTGATGCTCGAATAGACTCTTCTTCCTGTTCACATCGCCTTATGGCCGCCTTATACTGACCCCGACTTCTACACATATTTATGTATACTGGTCCTAATCTGGGTCTACCATGAAAGCACCACAAATCATAGGCGTCTTTCGATTCCCTCTTCAGGGGGGCAATAAAATCATTCCATCCAGGAATAACCTTAGTATGAAAGTTGTAAGATTTAATCAAGGGGCTTCCTGCTTCTCTTAACAGGGATATTATCTTACTATAATACCTATCTATGAGTTTACAGTGAGAATCATTTGAACAAGGATTATTACAGGCAAGGTGCAAAATTTCTAAATTATTAAAGAGGTGACATGTTCTGTCTTTGTATTCTATTCTCTGCTGCATATTAACATTGGACCAATCGACGCGATTATTCTTACCTATTGAGTTCTTGTTAAGTCGTGTTGCGCATAAATTGGTAACGTTAATTAATATTTCTAATGGTCCATGATCAGAAAGAAGGAAATCATGCAAAATATGAACTCTAACAATTCGATCCTTTAGATTATTACTAGTGAGATAATGATCAATCCACCTGGTGGTACCACTCATATCGCTAACGTATGTAAAATTACCACTGGCTACCCCTAATACATCTACATCACTTATACTTAAATTGGCCGACTCGCACATGTTACCCAATTCTCCAAAGAATTCCGAGTTCACATGTGTGTTAAAGTCCCCAATTATTATACAGTGAGAATATTTGGGGTTATCTGATAATGACTTAATTTTGTACAGCAAATCAATGTATTCATCTAGATTACTGCCGTTGTTGTATGGTAAATAGCAGTTTACAATTAATATGCAATCATTGTTCACTTGTAATTCAATGCCTAACAACCTTACGTTATCGCTTGTTAAAAATCTTATATGTTTTGACAAATTTTTCTTTAATAAGAAAGCAACACCACCAAAAGGCCTACCGTACATTAATTCATCTGACAAGTCTACTGCTGATGACGCATGGTACATAAAGTCATCATGGATGGTAGAGAGGAATTTTAGCTCTTGCTTAGGTAGCCAGTGCTCCTGCAGGAGTATCAAATCTGCACTGTCGCAGATTTTATGAACATCTACAGTTGAATTCCTCACTGACCTTACATTATATGAGACTATTTTCAACAAGTTATCCGCCATGACTGATAGAAAATTTATTATTAGTAAGATTATTATTATTATACACAGTACAACTTTCAGGCATTACCGTTAGGGCGCCTATTATTATTATTATTATTATTATTTTGCCTGTTATCAAATCTCGTGGAAAAGTGAATAAACTCCTTAACAATAATACCGTCTGGCCATTGACTCATATTATACAGGTTGAAATGTGCATTTACACCTTTAATTATTACTTTAAAAGAGTTATAATACGGAGATTTCGTGTTTAGTTTATTAACTATCACTATACTGTGTTCACCAATGATTTCTTCTATCATGTGAGCTGAATTCGCGACACAAATAGGGTGAGATTCTTCATCGGTGGCCTCGCCGCGAAGACCGGTTGAGGAGACCTTTGGGACGGGCGCCTATTAACAGTTACCCACCCGTCCTGCTCCCTCGATCTCCCTGAGGCAGGGTTCGCCTGCCTGGGGGATGGGTGGCACAACTTTTGGGGGATAGGAGGCCCCTCCCTTACTCTGTGGCTTGGTGAGGGTCTATATATATATATATATATATATATATATATATATAGAGAGAGAGAGAGAGAGAGAGAGTGTTGCTTTTAGGCACTAGGTTATTAGATTTATTTTAATTAGATTGTGTTTGGATCACCAATTTAAATGTCATTAAAGGAGATTCATAGGCTTCGTGGATTTTTTTCTTTAATTAACAAATAGAGGAAATAAAGGTTTAGAGTGAATAACAAACATGCATTAATTGATAAAAATAAGGTACATACGTAAATTCCCTTGAACTTATAAAATTGCCAAGATGAAAGACTATGAATTATCGTCACTTTGAACACCATGGCAAATACAATAGACAAAGGAATTACATTAAGTTGCTCAATAATAAAGTGGAAATATAAATGTTAGCACGAATTATATCAGGAAATTCGAGTTCTATGATACAGATAGGTCTCATTTTACGCTCGGGTTACATTCCTGGAAAACAGCGCGTAGCGCGATTCCTCGTAAAATGAATCCTTATTTCTCAATTTCCTATACCCTTCATATTATAAATGCTCGTTACGTTCCTGAGCAGCGTGTAGCCACCCAGGAAACATTATAAGTTAATTTAACCATAAATTAACCATAAAAACGAAGTCAAACGTGCATCATAATACTCAGAATCAATTCGACATTATATCAGGTTGTAACATAAATTCTGCTCGATCAGAAAAGGAAAATAGATAATAGAATAACCAAGATAATGTGAAATAGTTTCAGAAATGTTGCAAAATACACGCGGTGACAGGTTCGCACTAGTTTTATCACGATACAGAATGACTTAGGCTAGTGTAGGCTTAGGCTAGTGTAGGATTAGGTTAATGAATATTTTCTCTGGTGTTTTTCATACAGTTACAACGCCACCCCTACGATATTACAGTAATTGAAAAAACATGGAGCCCACGAAAGAGCATATTCGACATGTGATGCTGTATGAGTTCCATAAAGGATCTAACGCTAGTGAATCTGCAAGAAACATTCAAAGAGTTTATGGAAATGATGTTGTGAGCGAATGGATGTGTAGGAGATGGTTTGAGAAGTTCAGAAATGGAGACTTCAGTCTGAAAGATTATCAACGAACAGGACGACCAAATGAGTTAGATGAAGAGATGCTGAAAGCAACAGTGGAGGAAAACCCAACGGTAACTGTAAGAAAACATGGCCTGCAACTCGGCGTTAGCCATATGACCATTCATCGTCATTTAAAGCTGTTAGGAAAAGTAGTGAAGGTTGGAAAACGGGTTCTGCATGATTCGTCACAAGCGAATCTTCAACATCGAATCGATATTTGCACATCACTGCATTCTCGGCAACTGCAGGCACTGTTTTTGAATCGGATCGTCACTGGGGATGAAAACTGGGTCCTCTATAATAATATCAAGCGTCGACATCAGTGGCTTAGCGGTGAAACAAAGCCTGAACCTCAGCCAAGGAATGGACCCCACTCAAAGAAATTTTGCTATGCGTTTGGTGCAGGGCCTGGTTAAGGTTAGGGGGTCCCTACGCCAAGGGCTCAATGGGGGCCTCAAACTCATATATATACAGTATATATATATACTGTATATATATATTCTAACAACTAAAATCTTATAAAATTTTATGTCATTTGCATTAATGCAGTTTCAAATAACGCTTTCCATGTTAAAATTTACATATCCGGAAAAATGTTCGAAAACAATTATTCGAAAAACAATTATTCGATAAACAATTATTCGATAAACAATTATTCGAAAAACAATTATTCGATAAACAATTATTCGAAAAACAATTATTCGATTCAATTATTATTCGAAGCAACAATTATTCGAAGAAAAAAATAAAAGATTATCCTAAAAATTTTATTAAATGAATAGAGCGTGTAAAAATGATCCCAATAGATTCTGCTACATATGTGGGACGGTTACCATGCCAAATAACCAGTCCCAAATCACTAAATTTGTGAAGACAATGTATAGAACATACTTTGGAATTAAGCTAGGGGACCAGGACAAAAATTTCGCCCCTCATATGTGCTGCAAGACGTGCATTGAAAATTTGAGAAGATGGAGCAAAGGCAGAGCGAAATCTTTGCCTTTTGGAATTCCCATGATTTGGAGAGAAGGAAAGGATCACGTGACAGATTGCTATTTCTGCATGACAAACCTCCAAGGTGGGCTTATAAATTTATTTTTCTTAAATATTTTGAAATCCTCGTATGAAACTTGACATAATATTCACCATAATGTAATATTCACCATATATAGCATAATATTCACCATAATGGTAATCATACATTTACATATACATATTGTTATAGAAAATACATTTACACATACATATTGTTATACAAGTTACATTACCACATTAGCGTAATTTTCGAAGGATTCGGTTAAAGTTTTTAAACGTTTTGCAGTGTCACGATATTTTTTCCTAGTTACTGTATGTGGAATTCTATACCATTTAGTGCTTTCTCAATTTTAATTTCATTAAAATCTTGCTCCCTTTTCAACGCTTCCAGAAATTTCCAAATAGTTGGATGATGTGATGACACTTGTAAAAAAGCCCGATGCCATCCTTCAACAGCATTACTGGTCCTCGGTAAATCTTGCTGCACCCTTTCAAAGCAGGACCACATTTTAATTTCAAATTTAGGAGGGCGGCGCCTATTTCGTCTACCAGGACGCCCAATCCAAGTATCTTCAAAGTAATCGAGTACTGGGAAAGCTTCCTGTGGATACAGTTCAGCATCCATTAATGCGTTAAATGCGTCAATCACCCTTTCAGCTGGTACAAAAGCGAGAGCCGACAACATGCGGATGCTTAATGCAAATTGGGCATCATTATCATACCTCATTTTTAGGCCGGATGCACACACTTTTCTATATAAGCATTGCCCAAAGTGAAAAAAACAGCCATTGTGACTAACTGAATTAAATTCTACCTTGATCACATTTATCATGGCGGGTTCAAAATCACTGTTCACGGAGTTAATGTTTAGGGTAAGACCAATTTCTTTTATTTTTTTTCCAAAATTTTATGTAGGTTTCTTCTTTCTTGTCTGGTAACAAAGCATAAATCACAGGAATGCAAAAGCCATTTCTAATGACGTGAATGGTATACAACTGTTCAAATATGTTCGGAACTGTCTTGAAGGTTCCATCCATATATAAATTTTCACTCGATGCAAGACAATTTTTTTTGCGTAGAAAATATCAACATTCTATCGTCGATTTGCCCGGAGTCGAACATTAAAGAAGTATCACCTTTATTAGTTTTCTTCTGTTCTTCTGAAAAGATTAGGTCTCTCCTGTGATTTGGTATAACTAAGCCAACAGTTTCTTTCTGACGTACATGACGAATAGTTCGTTTAATGCTAGACGTAGATGGTAAGGATACTGCTGCAACATCGCTTATTTCGGAGGCTGCATTAGAAATTATATAATGAGGTGAATCGCGTGTACTTTTCGAGTCACTTTTAATCTTTTCTAAAACTCTGCGTACTTCAACATCTGTGGGATCACCCCCATGATTATGCTCGCGCGAAACAGGTTATTTCACCATCAACTGTAATGGCTCGACTTTTACAGTACTTTGCAAAATACTGGCATTTCCAGTAAACTTTTGATTTCACTCGCTTGTCTTTGACATATAGATATCCATTTACTAATAGCATTGGGTTTCCTTTTTCGCTCTTCACAGACTGTGCCATTCTGTAAGGGTGATATCGCTGCAAACCTTCTTCAAGGCTGTTAGTTAACTAAATACTTAATCAGTGTTGCCAACATTATCTCCTGAGAGTAAGGCTAGATTAGAAGAAAATATAGGCTATAAAGGCTATAACCCTAATAAAAATAGGCTAAAAAATAGGCTAAACATTTTTCTTACATTATGACAAAAATAGTGTGGCAACATCATTTAAATCCTCAGCGGAATCATGTTCTGTTTCGTCAGCATTCTCGTAAGTTAATTTGGTACCTATGTTTTGAATTATGTTTTGAGGTAAACTATGAGTAACGAGACTTTTCAGCTCTTCTAATTCCAGCTCGAATGCTAAGTATTGCATTTAAAAGGTCTCTCTTCATTCTGTTTCGCTGTTTACTTTTAACGATATTCATCTGGCTAAAAATTCTCTCCACTTCAGCATTAGAATGGGGGATGCACAAAACACGTCTAGCTACAGCAGCAAGCCCTCTGAAGGGATTAGATCCTGGAAGTTCTCTTATCCAATCCTTGCACAAATCAATCTTTAAGCCATCATTCCTAAATCGCTGTTGGTAGGCTGGCTTCGACATGTTTAATGGGCTATTACTTAATTAACTTACAGTTTAGAAAACAAAGCTGGAAAACAACCACAAAGATAATAAAACTCTTATCGACAATTCAAAACTATGACGGGGAACTAATGATAAATATATGTGAATTTATAATAACAATTTACACTATACAATACACATTCACGTACAGTGCTTATAATAACTCTCGCGCCTCTGTCTCGTCCCAAGCTAGTCTGTTAGGTATAAAATGGGCGGTCCTTATTGCAGCGGAGGTGTGTTCGGATTGGTGCACATAATTGCTCTAACCCCATCAATGACGTCCATTATTACGTCACTTCTGCTACATTTTAATGTTTAAAATACAAATGATTAAGAAGCAGAATGACCAAGTTTCGGGATGTTGGGATGGTTATGGAGCAATCCTAGTCATCATAATATTAGCTTGGCATTACATTATACCGTCTCAATATATACTGTAGACTATAGAGAACGACTAATTCGACAAATATCCCAAATCATGGCATGATACCTAAGTTATTTTGACGCAGGTCTAAATTATTTGCTCAAATGCAATGATTGATATTAAGTAATTGTTGGGAATTGTTGTCAATATTGTTGTTTGTGATACATATCCTACGTGAAGAATCTAGTGATCAAATTCCTCAGTGAACCTCTCACGCGCTCGCATTTCGAGGAAGTCACGGTCGTCTCACTAATAGATAGTTTATCCATTGTTTTAAGTGGTAACCTATTCCATCTTATGAAAGTCATTAGTCTAAAGCAAGACTGGTGGGCCGTGAATCAGAGAAATTTGCATTTGATTTGTTCATCGTAATTATTACGTAATATAATATACTGTATATAGTAGTATATAAGAGTTTATTGGTAGCATATCATATGACAATTCCCATAAACATGTGATGGCCTCGATGTTGCCAGTTTTTATTTTTTTCATGAAACTATTACCTTCTCATAGTTTGTTTCAACAATTCATATATTATCATCTCCACGAGCGTAGACATTGCAAGAAAAGATTCTAACTAAAGATAAGTAAAGTTCTTTCATGGTCACAATATATACTTTTATAGATGTCAAACATAAAAATATAATAAAATTCTATATTAACATAAATATATATTCGATACACATTTACGTCATGGCTTTATCATCAGTATTTCGTATAGCTTCCTCCGGCATCAATAATTTCTTGCAATCGTTGCGGCATAGAAGAGGGCAGATTGTAGGGAATGTTTGGTGTTCGACGTAAGCTCTCCCAACTATTCCTCGTGTGAGCTAAAAGTGCTTCAAATGTTCTTTCATTGCGTTGCTCCCATTCGTTAATCATTATTGCCCAAAGGTTTTCAATCGGATTCATATCAGGAGAACGTGGTGGCAGAATTAGATTAATAATCTCTGGCTCCCTTTCCTCCTCCCTTCGTAATTCCCCACGCAACCTCGTTTCCTTCGACATAGCAACGCTTACCTCCATCCTCATTCCACTTCCTTCATTAAACCTATTACACTGGTATGCATCAATTTTGCTGTCAAGGGTTTTGTAAGTGATTCTTATAGAGTTTTTCCTGCTGATTTCGAATCTGCAATCCGTTTTTCTCAATCAGCTCAGGTTATCCGGCTATGGCCTCATAAGTAAAATAGAATTTTTCGTGATTTTGTCAAAGAGGAATTGGAACAGTAACATCTATCATCACTTGTTTCACTTGTATACTATCTTTTTTTACTTTTCAGGCATATAGATAAAATATTTCATAATGAATAGAGCGTGTAAAATGATCCCAATAGATTCTGCTACATATGTGGGACGGTTACCATGCCAAATAACCAGTCCCAAATCACTAAATTTGTGAAGACAATGTATAGAACATACTTTGGAATTAAGCTAGGGGACCAGGACAAAAATTTCGCCCCTCATATGTGCTGCAAGACGTGCATTGAAAATTTGAGAAGATGGAGCAAAGGCAGAGCGAAATCTTTGCCTTTTGGAATTCCCATGATTTGGAGAGAAGGAAAGGATCACGTGACAGATTGCTATTTCTGCATGACAAACCTCCAAGGTGGGCTTATAAATTTATTTTTCTTAAATATTTTGAAATCCTCGTATGAAACTTGACATAATATTCACCATAATGTAATATTCACCATATATAGCATAATATTCACCATAATGGTAATCATACATTTACATATACATATTGTTATAGAAATACATTTACACATACATATTGTTATACAAGTTACATTTACATATACAATGATTGTATATTTTCTTTCTTTTTCATTCATATTGTCCCCGAAGGGACAATATGAATGAAAAAGAAAGAAAATATACAGACTCCATCGACCTATTTCATATCTTACAGACCGCAGCCTTCCCTCACGAGCCGCCACTGTCTGAATGCTTCTTCTATTTCATATGCAAGTTTTATATCCATGTTTCTGTGTTTCTATTTTCAGGAGTTAACAAGAAGAATAAACACATTGTTGTATACCCTGACATTCCTTCTGCTATGAGACCTGTACCGCATGGTCCTGGAATTCCAATACCCGACCCACCTCAAACCCTGGACTTCGATGATTCTGATGATGAATCAATGACCAATGCCAATGACCAGTCCCAGTCGTATATACACCTCAAAATACCGCTTCAAATGAGCCGAGGCCTCTCAACCAGGCCAAACTTAATGATCTTACCAGGGATTTAGGACTTTCCAAATTAGCTGCCGAGATCTTGGGCTCACGACTCCGAGAGGACAACTTGCTGGCTCCGGGAACAACATTCTCCTGGTATAGGAAACGAGAGGAAGAATTCCGCAAGTTTTTTGCAGTGCACGAAAATACCTCTTCCTTAGTGTACTGCTGCAATGTTGAGGGGCTAATCGAATCCTTGGGCCTGCCATATAACGCATCAGAATGGAGGCTATTTATAGACTCGTCTAAACGAAGTTTGAAAGCAGTACTTCTCAACATTGGGAATAGGGCTGCATCAGTCCCTGTAGCACATTCCGTACAACTTACTGAGAGCTACGATAACATGAAAATTTTACTGGATGCTCTCGTACACGACCAACATAACTGGAGGATCTGTGGAGATTTGAAGGTAATACTAATATCATAAGTAAACTATTGCTATTGACTATGTTGTTTTTCCAAAGGTTATTTGAGAGCGTATAAGAACACTTAACTTCTCCACAGAAGTGATACAGTACAATGCATGGAATTTTTTATCTGATAGAACAAATTCTCTAAATTCTTTAAATATTTTCATTTTTTTTCAGATTGTGGCATTTGTATTGGGAATGCAAGGGGGATACACGAAATACCCATGTTTCCTCTGCAAATGGGATAGCCGAGCGGATGAGAAGCACTATGCACAGCGTGAATGGGCATCCAGAGAGAATTTTTAACCTGGGTCGCATAATGTCGTTTCAGTGCCCCTTGTACCACCAACAAAACTTTTGCTCCCACCACTTCATATTAAGCTGGGCTTGATGAAAAATTTCATCAAATCAATGAATAAGGAGGGTTCAGCATTCCGATATCTCAAGAGTAAATTTCCTCATATATCTGATGCTAAACTAAATGCTGGGGTTTTTGATGGTCCTCAAATTCGAACTTTGATCAAGGATACTCAGTTCGAAAACGCAGTGACTCCAACTGAGAAGAATGCCTGGCAGGCATTCAAGTCAGTTGTCACTGATTTTCTTGGCAAGCGTAGAAGTCCAGAATACGAGTCCGTTGTCGAAAACTTGATGGAAGCTTTCAAAGCTCATGGGTCGCGCATGTCCATAAAAATGCACTTTTTGTGGTCCCACTTGGACTATTTTCCTGAAAATTGCGGGGATTATAGTGAGGAACAGGGTGAACGATTTCACCAAGATATCAAAATAATGGAAGAGAGGTACCAGGGAAACTGGGATATCAATATGCTGGCGGACTATTGCTGGTGTTTGAAGCGGGACGTGCCCGAAGAAAAACACAGACGGAAAGCCAAAAAAACTTCATTCCTTCCTCAATAAACTTTTTTCCATATTCATTGTATGAATAAAAGTATTTATTCACACAATGTTTTCATTTTTCACGAGTGTTCTTATAATATTACTCGTATCTACAGTGTTTAAGCTAAAAAAATCAATAAATTTGGGGATAAAATTGGACTTATAATAAATGGCCAATAGAGAAAAAACCTGACCTGATTGAGGAAAACCAATGTCATTTTCGAATTCAGCATGGTCGAATTATATAATATGAGTTGAAAAAACCCTCACAGCAGACAAAAAAATTTCATATGCATACCAGTGTTATCGCTTTTACTGTCCCTTCCTTCCATCCTTCAATGCCAGCGTTCTTAAACCTAGCACATAAATTATATAATATGGAATATAACACCTTAGATCTCTACGCATTCATGTTACTTGAAGACGCCTGTGTCTTAGGGGAATCTAAGTGTTGAGAGTGGGCTTGAGGGGGTAGTCTATAGATTACTACAGATGACCTTGAACGCTCCAACTATTTAAAAATGATTATTTATTACACACATCATATGGCATAATACACGCATGAATTTAAGTATCTTACACTACAGGAATGGAATTGAATCCTACCAGAGTTAAAAAGTCGCAAAATATGATAGATTAGTTTGTATTAAGAGGTTACTAAGAGAAAAGGATTTGGTATAGAGCGGAAGGCAGAGAGTATATTTTCTCGAGTTTCGGTTATTATTAACGTTATATGGATACATTGCCATGCGGTGTGATCAGAGAGAGAGAGAGAGAGAGAGACACACACACAGAGAGAGAGACACACACACAGAGAGAGAGACACACACACAGAGAGCTTTTAAATCACACCTTTTAAATGGTTTGTGGGTAAATGCTTCACGTATGTTATTTTAGTCCAGGGTAGTTTATGTGGAGGTGTTAACGTAACTTGCACTTGGGACTGTTAATTGTAAGACAACTACCAGAGCTGGGACTGAGACACGTTATCCCCTGCATACTCTATAGTCTATATAACGGGTGCGGCAAAAATAACGCCCTTTTTAGTTTATTCTCTTTTATTGAAGGAAATAAATCAATTACAGCATTTTAAGAGAAATAATAAGGTTTTTAAGAAAAATACAGCATTTTAAGAAAAATAATAAGTACTTTCTCAGTAAAAACTAAAAAAATAACAAAATGATACAATATAAAACTAAAAAATTATACTGTATAAAACTATAAAGATACAATTATTAAAAGGGCGTTACTTTTGCCGCACCCGGTTATATCTATATACAGTATGTCTCTATATATAAATAGATAGAGTGATCGACACAATGATAATGTGGACGTCATTGATGGGGTTAGAGCAATTATGTGCACCAATCCGAACACACCTCCGCTGCCATAAGGACCGCCCATTTTATACCTAACAGACTAGCTTGGGACGAGACAGAGGCGCGAGACTTATTGTAGCCACTGTACAAGAAGAACTAACAACGACTGAAACCACTTCTATCAAATCAGTACAAGATGACACTCTTCCGACGTAATTGTACGTATTTTGACACGCTACAACGTGAAAAAACATTTTAGTACGCTCGCAATTTGATATGAAAAGAGGCTAGATTAAGGCTAAATTAGAACAAAAAGTTGCCAGATTTAAGGCCATAGGCTATTAAGTAAAATAAAAGGCTAGCCGAAGCTAAAATAGGCTAAATCTAGCCTGAAAAAGGCCAAGTTGGCAACACTGTAACTTAATCTGTAGTCTTCTTTAATTACGAGTTGGTTACAAAGTTGCCAAGTCGTAATTAATGAATTAGTTTTTAAATTTTTAAACTTATTTATTTTATTAAACCTATATTTAAACTTATTATTTCGAATAATTGTTGCTTCGAATAATTGTTGATTCGAATAATTGTTTTTCGAATAATTGTTTTCGAACAATTTTCCGTAAATCTAAAATTTAACACAGGGTTGTGACGTCATAGTTGCGAAATGGGCATAAGCTTTTAGTTAAGCCGTAAAACAAATATAGTCAGATTTTGCTGCACTACAAAATAACTGGTAGTCTAATGTCTCGACAAAATGGATAGTTCTCCTTAGCAGTTGCTGGATTGCTGCAGACGCTTATAGTAGAAACATGGCTATCACAATAAAAACCAATATTCTGTACTATTATACTGTACTTAACGCAGATTTGTTTTATTATGTGGTCATAATGATTGTCTTTTTTCAGTTTCTAAACAATCTTGTATTTACAGATATTAAAAGATTTTATTTTATTTGTTTTTAAGGTGAGTACGGCGAGTGATAAAACTAGAGGGGGAGGAGAAATTTCGGTGGGGGGGGGGGGCCTACGCCATGGCGTAACTGGCGTATGCCTTAACCAAACAATCACAGCTGAAGTCTACTGCCAACAACTCCAACGACTGAAGATGGCATTACAAGAAAAACATCCTGCATTAATTAATCGCAGAGCAGAGGTGTTCTATTCCACCAGGATAACGCGCGCCCTCACACTGCTCGAATCACCACTGCCCAATTGGAGGCATTTGGTTGGGAAAAAATGCCTCACCCACCTTATTATCCTGACATCGCACCTTCAGACTACCATTTATTCAGAAGTCTGCAACACCACCTAGATCCTAGATGGACAAAAGTTGCAATCCAGGGAAGCTATCGAAAACGAAGTGATCGCTTTTTTTAACTCGAAACCAAGGGATTTCTTCGAACGTGGCATAAAAAAAACTTTTCTACAGGTGGAAGGAGGTTATAGAAAAAGAAGGGAATTATATTGATGATTAATTTGTCATTATGTCATTTAATTTTTGTTGTGAATAAACTAAAAATTCGAGCAGAATATGTGTTACAACCTTATAAATAACTTATAAAATAATATTTAATCTTACTTAATCCTAATTAATATTGTTCTGTACTCACCTAAGAAAGGGCCTGAAGTCAGCTTACTGGGCACAGGAGGTTGGGAGGGGAGGAGGGGGGAACAGGTTCTAAAAGGGGAAGGGGGTTAACAATCGTTTGCACATGTTCAAACTTGTTCGTTCGAGTGTTGTGGCACGGAGGTTGCGGGCGGAGTGGGTAATATCAGTTTATAGATCATGAATGTGTTTCCTAAATACAGTAATTTAGCGTGTTATAGTGATTCCGCGTAAAGTGGTACCACGTATAACAAGACCTACCTGTACTCGCTTAACGAAAACGGAGTTACAGTGTTGGGCAGTAGTGAAAATAACTAAATGGGATCGCCTGATGTCCTTGTAAGTTCATCCTCTTGAGTCTTGGCGACATTCCGGGCATCCAATCCTTGCTGTTCGTGCATCTGAATAACTTCGATCTTTTTCTCCAACGAAAGGTGATTTCGAGAAAGCATTTCAGGAACCCCCATGGTCGCAGTTGTAGGACAATGAAGTTGAAATATGAGTGATCTCTTTACAAGTGTCAATGAATGAATGAAAAAAATCTATATATACACTTTTCCTTTTGACTTTTCAGGTGTTCCATGTGATGATTCCTTATTTCACATAGGTCAAGCTTATTGCCCCTCCACTTGGTCTGATAAAGTAGAGAGTTGGTTTCTTGTGCTCCCATTCTAAGTTATATTTGGTGATGAATCTAAGATGACTAATTTGTGATTAGGTTAAGTTGTCTAATTATTATGTCAATTAGGGGTAATGTCTATAGCTTCTAAATTAGTAAATTAGGACTGAGTTGGTACAAATGGTAGGCCCTGAAAGAAGAACTAAATCAAAGCACCTGTAAGTACCTTTTATGTCTATTTGCTGACCTAATACCTAACGGGGTCTGACACCCCCCCGTTATTACAGTTACGCTAGATTAGGTTAGGTTAAATTAGGCCAATGTAATGTAATGAGAGTTTGTTTAACTTTCTTCACAACACCTAAGGCCATATGACGGAGGGGACCTATAGCTTTACGTGGGATCCGAACCACGGGTCGATATATAAATCTGGACGCAGAGGACGATCTCCCATCCAACCATTATCCAACCTAATGTCGCTTAACTTCGCTGATCAACGGGAGGCTGTGTTACGACACTGGATACGACGTAGCCCGTTAGATTAGGCTAACTCAAGTTAACCTGACCTAACCTAATCTAACCTAAAACAAATCAGAAGGTGTGTAAATTCTGACGAAGCATACTTTCCTTGTTAATATAGGACATGGATGTTAACAACATTATACAGATACTGTAAGTGTTCAAATGATGAAACAAACCAAACAAAAAGTCTGTAAGAATTTTATTTGTATAAATATTTTGGTAAATTGTAATTTAATCTTCAAAGAGTTCTCCATCCGCTATGATACATTTATGGATTCTCTCTCTGAAACTCTTCATTGTTCTTCTGAACATATCGAGTAGGATTCTTTTCAGTTCTTCATATATTCTGCGGCCAACGGCATTCAGATTTGGATAGATGAACCAGGAGGCCCACCCCCCAACCTTTGGTCAATTTGGCGCCCCTTTTTGTTAATTTGGCGTCCCCTTTGGTCAATCTTGGCGCCCCTTCCAAATACTTTATTTTTTATAATAAATTTTTTAATTTCTAAAAGCAAAAAGTACATACTTTTTTAAATTATAAAAATATCAACACCACCCTTGTAAATACCTGGCAACTTACCTTTCAATTTTATTTTTAGAAACTGTGTATAAAAATAATATTTCCCTCCGTATACTCAATTAAATTATGCTTTCCAGCTTTACATATTCATTTATTAATGGTTGTAAGCATTTGTAGACACAAGGTTAATGTGCTCGTAAACCCTTTGCGTAGTATTCACATTCACGATCTTCCTCTCTCTAAATGATTGATTCATGTAATACTTTGAATAGATGGATTAGAATTCAGTGTTTCCCAATCATTAGATAACGTCACTCAAATTAGTTCCAATATTTATTACCAGAAACCTGGTCTTTATCTACATTTTAGTAAACGCTAAAAATTTGCCTGCTGGTGCTTAAAGGGTTAACATATGTATTTTTAATTCCAGTGTATGTAATTATATTTATATATAATTAAACATTACTTTGGTGTAATTTTTACGTATGTAAAGGTCCGCCGCCCCTTTCGAAAATCCTAGATCCGCTACTGTGTGGCGGTGCTCCATTATGTTGATAAAGCTAATTCCAGCCAACACCATCAGTAAACTGTAGTAAAACTTTGTCTCTCAATACGTGGCAATAACGTTTTTCATCCATCGTATCTCTCAATATGTTAAAAGAAACAGGGCTACTTCTAAGACAGTTTTAGTGGGTGGGTTAAAATAGTTTTTTTTTGTATTTTTATTTTATCACAAATGACAAATAAAATCAAACGTATATGTAGACTGGGTAGACAGTAGAAAGCCGGACCTTTTGGTGCAACGACCAAGTCACTGCGGTGGTGGTGGGGGGGGGGGGGGGGTAGAGTAGTTAAGTTTAGAGTAGTTTGTGAAGTTTAAAAAAAATGCAAAAAAGTGCAAGTGTTTATTTACTAAATGATGTTATATATTATAATATCACATCATAAGTTATAACTTTTTCTTCTACAGCATTATTAGTCCCGCACTTGCGCGAGGTCGCTGCTGCGGATCCTCCTTCTCCACTCTTGTCTATCCTGTACCAGCTCGACATCCAGCTCCCGCTCCCTCAGGTCGTCCCGAACACTGTCCCCCCTCGCATGGTCTCTCCTTCCTCGCCCGTCTTCTCTGAGCTATCTTCTTCAGCCGCATCCGCTCATGGTGCGGTAGCCCTCGTCCACTTTCCACGGGTCAGGGCGATCCCCCCGCGCGTCGGTTACGGCGGACACCCTAGCATGTACGACATTTACGACATTTTCCATGACGCAACCAGAAAGAAAGACAAATAATGAAATTTATAAATATGAAGTTTCAGAATGTAATTATCGTAATATTTTCTCTGTGAAGAAGATATTAAGCCTCCTTTATTTATTTTTTTTTATTTATTTTTTTTTAGGATGTCCACAAAAATAATTTTTCTGTATTTTTTGTAATAATTTTCTCTCCCTTAATCGCTAATCATTTTCCTTTACAAACTCATGTCTACTCTTTCTTCTGGACTGAAATTCTTCAGCGCACTTACTTAGTACATCTTCCGCCTACTGCCCATCTGTAATCATAAGTTATAACTATGGTTACAAAATTTGCTCTGAAGAAGTCCAACTGAGAATGTAAATAATGAAGCTTCAATGACATTCTACAGCCAAGTCTTTCAAAATTTTCAATCATATTTTCAACAAGCCCTTTGTAGTTTCCACTTTTGGTATTTCCCAGAAACCCATGTACTACAAGCCGAAATGCTTGCTATGCATTCTTTTCAACAGCAATCATTCTGTCTTCTAACTCTTTACTTGCCAGCATCTGCCTTACTTGTGGTCCAACAAATGTCCCTTTTTTGACTTTGGCTTCAGACAGTTTTGGAAACATTGATCGTATATGTTGGAAGGCATCACCATGAGTATCCAAAGTTTTCACAAATTGTTTTACAAGCCCTAGTTTAATATGTAAAGGTGGCAGCAAGACCTTGTCTGTTTGAACAAGAGCAATGTTTAGGACATTGTGAGTACCAGGGTTTAAATGCTCTTTGGCAGGTCATTCTCTTCTTACATAGTGCTGGCCTGTTGCTCTGCTGTCCCATAAACAAAGGAAGCATGAAAACTTTGTATATCCACCTTGCAATCCAAGTAGGCAACCCAGTATTTTAAAGTCTCCCCAGACATCCTATTTATATCTTTCATAGTTGATCTTCTCCAGTAAATGCTTTACATTTTCATAGTCTTCTTTAAGGTGAACTGAGTGAGCTACAGGAATTGATGGTTATTTATTGCCATTGTGTGGAAAAAACAGCCTTTAAGCTTGTTGAAGAGAGTATGAACAGTCGCCACTCTGTTGGGTTTAGTTCTACACCCATTTCCTCAAAAAGACCAGTCACATCAGAACAACAACACAAAGACTCATGAACTGCATAGCTTGAAGCCTTGCAGTTAGTATCTAATAAATTCCATTCTTGGAGACGTGATGTTAAAAGCTCTGCATTCAATTTAGTAAGACCTGGGTCTCTTACTAAGCCATCTAATTCTTGTTGATTTGGGAAGTGTGGAGATTTACTTGATGATGCTCCTTTGAAATCAACCTCGTCATCTTGCTCACTGGATGATTCCACTTCTGAAGTTACTTCTAAGGAAGGTGGATTGGGAATTGGTAATTCTTCACTGTGTGGAACTGGGGCAATGGAAGATGGTATGCTTGGGTATATTATATTTCTTCGATCTTTAGCTTTCTTGTACTTTGCAATGTCAACCATGCAAACGTAGCAGTCATCATGGTGGTTAGTGGGCTCTCTCTGAACTCGAGGAATTTCAAATGGCATAGACTCGCGACTACCACGTAACCACCCTTCCAGTGTTGATTGGCAGCTACCACAGCAGAAGTGAGGTGCCCATGATTTGTCTTGGTCACCCAGAGGCATCCCAAAATAAGTTTCATATGCTAAGTAAAACTTAGTGCCTACAACAATCTTGTACGTGACCAGGGCCAGCGAGAGCTGCCACGGGCCCCGGGGAAAGATTGGTATATGGGCCCCCCTGTTTACTCAGTATTTTATTATGAATGTTTTGTGTACATAATAAGCAAACTGATTATATGTCCAAGTCACTATTCAAAACATACAGTATGATAATCTCTATAAAATGTATGTTCATTAATTATATTTCCTCTCTGTTATTTAATCAATTGCTTTATTAATATTTTTAGATTTTATCCCCCCTCTTTCCGGGCACCCTAGAGGTCCGGGCCCCGGATATTTAACCCGGCTTCACCGTCCTCTCAGCGGCCCTGTGCGTGACCTGCTTTGGACCAATGTAATATCCGCAAACATAGCAAAATGAGTCTGGACAGAGCTTACAAACCCTAGTGCTAGTTATGAAAATCTGAAAAAAATTCAATAAGAGTTAAAAATTATTATTAAAACATTGAAATATACATACAATAACAAAAGAAAAGTTGAGAAAACCTTCAGTATATTTAATATATGCAAAAATCATGAAAATTCAAAATTTGTATTTCTATAAAAATCTAGGAAACACCTGAAGATCAGGGCCCCCCCATGTATTCTTGTTTTTTGCTTTACAGTACCAAATATAATAATAAACTAAATTGAATGCCGGTTAGGTCAACTGTACGCCTTGACGATTGGTTAGGTTAAGTCGTGATATTTTCGTTAGTTTTAATGAAGATATCATTTGGTAATTGAGGCTGGGGACCCTGATCTTCAGGTGATCCAAATCTAATGACGGTAGAGAAAAACGAATGGCAAAATTAAAATTATCATACCTAAATAATCACAGAAACATTTAAAAATTAACATTAAAATTTTTTTGTTATACTGTGAAACCAACAATTTCCCAACATTTTGAGTTACCTTACGTTTTACCCTACAGGAAACCCAATTACCCCTCTGTTGGGTAATTACCCTACGAATGAAACACTAGTTTCAAATGTTAACGCAAAATTTTCCCTAAGTGTTTCACTTAAAATCCCTTTTTCATAATGTTGCTGAAAATAATAATATTATTCACAATAATCAAGTCTGGGAGACATACATACATACATACATACATGCAGGCATGACATACATAGGCCTGCATTACATATATTATCCGAAGAGTAGTCAATTAGAATATTTTAAGTACCTTCTGAAAACCTATTTCCTATTCTCCATGGGATGTGCACATTACTCAGACTTAGAACTGAAGGACATATATATATATATATATATTATATATATATATATATATATATATATATATATATATACGAAAAATACTCTGTATGAATTGGTCCCCAATTAACCCACCCCTAATATCTCCAGTATAAGTATAGAGTAGGTTAAACCTAGCCTTGTAGGGGTCAGCCTAGAGATTCCGGAAATAGTTCAGAGCAGGCAGAGTAAATTGAGGTCCACAGCAGAATTCCTCACCAAATTAGGTTAGGGTAATTTACCTTAGCTTTTGTTAAGCTATGAGTTGATGCTAGGTGTTAGACCACAATGTAGGCCTAATTTAACTGGACTTAGTTTATATGTTATCACTAATATGGAAAACTGATACATGTGGGTAGTTGAGAGGTAACGAAAATGGTCCACTGAGTAGGTAGGTAGTTAATCTAACAATTATTAAACTCCTTTTATGTCAATAACTGGGTGGATGAAACCAATTGGTTGCTCATCAGAATTATTCTCCACACTGGTATTTATACACTGTGTGATAGAGCGTGCTCGGTAGTAAACATACACTACCGATCAACCAACAAAAAAAAAGGACGCTGGTGGAAAAAAGCCGGGGAACAAGGACTGGAGAGAAGAACGGCATGGAGAACGAAGAGGCTTGAAAACAGTAAAAGATCCCCACCAGCAAGTGCGCTCAAAACCAAGAGCAAAGAGAAGAGGGACTCTCTAATAACACTCAGTAAGTGACCAGTTGTGTTTTTGAACCCCAGTTTGGGGATTGACCTATAAGCTAGGTCATTTAAATTAGGCCTACATTGTGGTCTAAGACTTAGCATCAATTCAGCTTAACAAAAGCTAAGGTAAATTACCCTAACCTAATTTGGTGAGGAATCCTACTGTGAACCTCAATTTACTCTGCCCGCTCTGGACCATTTCCGAAATCTCTAGGCTGACCCCTACAAGGCTAGGCTTAACCTACTCTATAGTTATACTGGAGATATTAGGGGTGGGTTAATTGGGAACCAATTCATACAGAGCATTTTTCACATTGGTGGCCCGTGCGGGGAATTTACATACTTTAGGCTTAACCTTACTTAACAAAAATTGCAGAATTAGGCTAAATGGTCTAGCCTAAACCTAACCTAAGCAAACCTAAAGTAAAAACTTGCCTAATTAGGTCTACAACCTAGGGCCTAATTAGGAAACATTGACATTTAAGGAGTCCTGTGGAAAACTGATGAGTGGGTAGTTGGGAGGTAACGAAAATGGTTCACTGAGTAGGTAGGTAGTTAATCTAACAATTATTAAATTCCCTTTATGTCAATAACTGGGTGGATGAAACCAATTGGTTGCTCACCAGAGTTATTCTCCACACTAGTATTTATATACTGTGTGAGAAGAGCGTGCTCGGTAATGGAGATACATTACCGCTCAACCAACCGAGGAAAAAACCAAGACAACGCTGGTGGAAAAAGCCCCGCGAAGAGGAGAACAAAGGAGAACGAAAACGAACAACGGGGCGAGAGGACGGAACAGGGGAAGGGACGAGAACAGACAACGAAAAAGATCCCACCAGCAAGTACGCTCTCGACAATTACACAACCGGAGAACAGAGACTCCAATAACTAACAGTAAGTGACTAATTGAGTTTTTAACCCAGTAATTTAATCACATAAAATTAAGCTGGGTCAGACAAGTTAGGCCTACATTGTGGCCTAAGACCCAGCATCAACTCATAGCTTAACAAAGGTGAAGGTAGATTGCCCTAACCTAAATTGGTGAGGAATCCTACTGTGGACCTCAATTTATCTGCCCGCTCTGGACCATTTCCGGAATCTCTAGGCTGACCCCTCTAGGCTAGACTTGATCTACTCTATAGTTAGACTGGAGATATAAGGGGTGGGTTAATTGTGGACCAATTCATACAGAGCATTTTTCGCATTGGTGGTCCGTGTGTGGGGAATTTACAAACCTTAACCTTACTTAACAAAAATTGCAGAATTAGGCTAAATGGTCTAGCCTAAGCCTAAGCCTAAGCCTAACCTAATCAAGCCTAATTAGGTCTACAACCTAGGGCCTAACTAGGAAACATTTACATTTAAGGAGTCTCATTCTCTTATAAGCTTAGACCTGAGTGACACACAAGTACTTGGGGGGGGATTAAACCAAATTTAAACTTGACTGTTTTGTCTGTGCTCTCTCTTCTCTGGTAATTTCTTCTTGTCCTCTATTTCATTACGATCCCCAGTTAAACAATTTTGACTTAGACATGGACAGTGCGGAATTGAAAAAGTTAAAAAAGAAAAGGGGGGCAAAGTTGGGAGCTGTTACAAAGGCTGTGAACACTTTTAACAATATTACACAACCAGGTAAGGAAAATTTAGAGAGTGTAATTCTTAAATTGGAAACTAAAAAGAAGGAAATAATAGCCATTAATGAGAGTATTTCAGAGTTAGTTGAATCCGAAATGGCTGAAGAACAATTGATAGACCTTTACGCTGATGATGATGATCAGGTAATCTCAATTGAACAGCAAATAAGGAGACTACGGTCTCGTTTGACTGACTTAACACCAAAAAAACCTAATTCTGATTTTAATCAAAGTAGAGGTAACCTTCAACAAAATTTAAGTGGCATGCTAAATCCTGAGTCACAAGAATTGAGGGCTCAGTTACCCATTTTGCTAGTACCAACATTTGAAGGGGACACGGTACAATTCCCATCTTTCATTGACAAATTTGAGAATTTAATAGGTAATAAACCTGATATTTCAACTGTTGAAAAGTTTAGTTACTTAACTAGTTCCCTTAAAGGCCCAGCCTATAACCTGATAGCCTATTTACCAGCCGTAGGGAATTCATATGAAGTAGCTATTGATCTCTTAAAACGTAATTACATTAATAAAGATGAGATTGTATATGAATTATCTCAACAAATTTTTGAATTTGCACCCATAAAAGATAACCATAGTGATATGGAAAATTTTTATACAAAATTAGACGCTATTATAGGACAACTGGTTAGCAATGAGATAGATATTAAAGCTTCATCTTGGATTATACAAGGCATAGTACTTAGATGTCTTCCTTTGAGGGTTAAAGATATTTTAATTCTAAAGACGGGAGAAAATTATCCTAATCTGGAAGATATAAGAAAACACTTCCCCAATATCCTAACTAATTACAAATTGAGAGATTTTCCAACACATAAGACCCAGACTATGGATAAACCAAAGACTGTTCCCAGAGACCAACTAGCTACAGCCAAACAGACAAAACTTGATACTGTAGAATCAAATGTGACCAACTATAATACACGAACACCTACATTACAGAACCTTAATGTAACTGCTGCCTCAACTTACACACCACATTGCAAATTTTGTGCAAGTAATGAACACAGTAGTACTGGGTGTGACAAATATTCAGACTTTAACCAAAGAGCTAAAAGATGTGAACAGTTGAACCTATGTAAAAAGTGTACTGGCCAGGGACATTATAAGAAAGACTGTAAATCTAGGTTAAGATTCAAGTGTAAGTTTTGTAAAAGTTTACGACATGTCTCATCAATGTGTGATTCACCAGTGTCCAAACAATAGTACTCAAACTCAAAAGATACCTCCCCCAAACAAAGGTAACAAAGAAAATGCCACTTTCATGGGACATTCTGTTTGTTCAAACAATGTAACAAGAAACACTGAGATTCTTTTACCAACTATTACTTTGGACTTAGTGATAGTGAGGGTAGCACCACTCCAGTGAGATGTCCTATAGACTGTTGTTCTCAACAAACATTTGTTTCACAAAATGTAGTTAATAAATTGGGTTTGACACCAAGCCCGAATGAACAAAACCTCAATATTGCATCCTTTGTTAAGGATAACTCGGACAAAAATAGCTATAAGACAATTGACCTGGAACTACATTTAGAAAGTAAATTAGAGAAAATTGAAGCAGTTATTATTTCTAAAGTAGGACAAAACAAACTGGTTATACCCAAACTAGAACAAACGATAAATCATTTGGGAAAACACTACAAAATAGCTGATAGACATATCACTAACAACACAGTAGCTAACATTGAAATGCTAATAGGGGCAGATTATATTAATCTTATTCATAAGGGCATAGTAGAGATAGGTAATGGTATAGCTATTCAGACTCCATCAGGGATAGCCCCTTTGGGTGACCTATCAAAATACAACCTAGACCTAAACCAAAACAATTCATGACCAACAAATACTATGTGCCTCAACTCAGTCCTACATAACACCTGTAAGAATAGCAACACTTTGAATAATATTATCTCAACTGAGAACATTAATTCATCATTATCAAATGAAACTTTGGATGAGGCAATTCAAACTTTATGGTTGCTAGAATCTGTGGGTATACATGACACAAATCAAACTTCAGAAGATCAGTTAATGGTAGAAAGATTTGAAGACACCATTCAGTGCAAAGACAATAGTTATTTGTTGAGTTACCTTGGAAAATAAATTGTCCAACTTTAAGAGACAATCTCAAAGTAGCTAAAGGACATTTATATAAAGTAATGAAAAAACTCAAACAAGATGATAATGTAAAAATATATAATAATGTCTTCAAAGAACAGCTACAGAAAGGCTTCATTGAAGAAGTAACAAATAACCCTTTTAAAAAAGATGGTTGTCATTATTTAACCCACAGGGGGGTTTATCGACAAGATGCCCCAACAACAAAACTCAGAGTAGTATATAACTGTAGCCTCAAAGACAGTGATAAACACAGTTTGAATGATTGCCTGATTGAGGGTCCTAATCTCATTTCTGACCTTGTGAAGATCTTACTGAGGTTCAGGTTAGACAAATATGCCGTACAAAGTGACATTTCAAAGGCATTTTTGAGAATAAATCTTAAAAATGAATATGATAAGAACCAACTTAGGTTCTTATGGTTCAAGGATCCATTTGATTTGAATAAAGGGTTCATAACCTATAGATTTAATGTTGTGTTGTTTGGAGCCAATTGCTCACCTAGCCTATTAGCATTGACAATTGGACATCATTTGAACCAGTTTAATAACTCTTTAACATTGAACTTCCTTAAGGAACATTTTTACGTAGACAATCTAATAGGCTCAACAACAACAAAATCTGAATTATCTGAAGTCTATGAACACTCTCAAAACATTATGCAACAAGGTAACTTTGAACTTAGAGAGTGGATTTCAATGATGAGGATTTAAACAAAGAGATTTTAAAGGATAATAATGGTCTTACTGAGCCATCAGACAGAGTTAAAACTTTAGGTATGAACTGGTATTTGGATGCAACTTCTAACATTCATGATTCAATCTGTACTAAAGGTTTTAAACTTGATGAGGAAGCAAATACTAAAAGACAAATATTATCAGAGGCTTCCAAAATTTTTGATCCTATGGGTCTATTCCTGCCTTCAACAATAAAATCAAAGATTCTCCTCCAAGAAATTTGGAGGACAAATGTTGGGTTGGATGATCCAATAACAAATGAAAATAAAAAATCTTGGAAGAAGTTAGCTGCTGATTTAACAAAAGTGCAGAACATTAAAATTCAAAGGTGCTGTGGGTTTAGGGATAAGCCCCAGAGACTTCATGTGTTTGCTGATGCAAGCACACAAGCTTATGGGTGCTGTGCGTATCTTGTAAGCCCTACAGAAAGTCATCTAATTTATGCAAAAGGGAAAGTTGCACCTCTCAAACCTACCCGAACCATACCTCAATTGGAACTATTGGCTGCTACATTAGCCATTAAAACCATTTCATTGCTTAAGGATGCTTACCATGATGTGTACTTAACTCATATCCACATCTGGCTTGACAGTCAGATTTGTCTTGCCTGGATACGGAATGATAGCATTAATAGTAAGAATATCTTTGTAAGAAATAGGCTAAAAGAAATAGCTGAAGCTAATGAAAGCCTACAAGTAAACTTTCACTATGTTCCAACTAAACAAAATCCAGCAGACTTTCTGACCAGAGGTTTATCCTACAAGTTGTTGAAGTCAAACAAAACTTGGTTTATGGGACCTAAGTGGCTCTGTAATACAGACCAATGGCCTGTGGAACAAGTTAACTTGACATTAAATTTAATCTTTTCAAATGAAAAGGTTGAACCAATCACTAATTATGAAATTTATTCTGATTTCAACAAACTTGTCAGGGTTACAGCCTACTGTTTGAGGTTTGCTCACAACTGTTTAACCACAATTAACAAACAGCTAAATAAAAACAATCATAATTATACAGAAGTTGCAACCAAATACTGGATAGGCCATGCACAACAAAAAGAGTACAATAAAGAGTTAGAATTCTTAACTAATGGGAAACAAACAAAAGAACCTGTACCATCAGTAGTTGTGGATCTAAACTTGTTCAGAGATGAGGAAGGCCTTCTAAGGTGTAAAGGGAGATTAGACAAATCAAAACTGTCATACAAAAGCAAACATCCAATCCTTTTACCTAGATTTAGCTATTTGACAACATTAATCATCAGAAAAACACACAATGATGTATATCATATGGGGGTACCACAGACACTAACTACATTAAGAAAAACTTATTGGATACCCAAGGGAAGGATCACTGTTAAAACAGTCCTGAGTGAGTGTGTCACATGTAGGCGTATTCATGCTAGGCCCTATAGGAAACCAAATCCTCCTGCTTTGCCAGAGGAGAGAGTTACTCTCAACAGACCCTTTGAGACTGTAGGCATTGACTATACAGGAGCATTGACTGTAGGGGTGGGTGACACTGAACAAAAAATGTACATTGTACTGTTTACATGTGCTGCTCGCGAGCTGTTTATTTGGATGTTGTGGAGGACCTTACAGCAGAATCTTTTGTTGCTGTCTTTAAGAGATTCTGTGCACGACATTCAGTACCAAAGACAGTTTGGACTGACAATGCTACATATTTCAAAGCTGGTGAACAAGTCATCCACGACTTGTTAAGCAATGAAATCACACAATTATATATACAAAATTCAAACATAAAGTGGAAGTATATTCCGGTTGCCTCTCCTTGGTATGGTTCTATCTGGGAGAGGAATATACAAACAGTAAAGAATTGCTTGAAGAAAGCAATTGGCAAAAAACAGATACACTTATTTGGGTTGCTCACTCTCCTGGCTGAGATTGAGAACATCATCAACAATAGACCACTCACTTATGTGAGTGACAACATTAATGACCCGGAACCATTAACTCCAAATCATTTGATTCGGGAGAACAAGTTAGTCTCCTGCCGGACTACAATATAGACTCTTCAGAAGACCCAAACTGGACTCAACGACATGATGAGCTCCAGACTAAGTTACAACATTTAACTAGAGTTAAAGCTCATTTCATTAAACAGTGGAAAACTGAGTACTTGATGGGTCTAAGGGAGAGACATAAACAAATGACTAAGAAGGATTGGTCTGACACAATTAAGGTAGGGGACCTTGTTCTCATACATGACAGTACTCCAAGACAATACTGGCCTCTGGCTAGAGTTTCAGAACTCAGACCAGGGGCAGACGGGTAACAAGAGTGGTCAAATAAGGACTTCAACGGGTGACACAACAAGAGACATTTCTTTTTTGTACCCTTTAGAGTCTGGACCCAAAACAATGGACTTTGGAGAACCTTCTCCACTGACAGTAACAACTGGAGACACTGAACTTCCAGTAACTATTCCTTTGACAGTAGGAGTGGTAACGCATCCTACTACAACATTAACAGACACAAGACCTCAGCGACAAACAGCATTAAAGGCGCGACTATTTTTACAACAAAAAATAGATGCTGGGGAATTGTAATTTTATCTTCTAACTTTCATTTTTTCTTTTCTTATGGTAAAGACCATAGACAGTTTCATCCTATGGATGTATATTTTCTCTTCTAATTAAATGCTACACCTTCTCCATGAGAAGGTGAGGATAGGCACTGTTAATCAGATTAACAGGCATTTACAGTTAAATAGTTAGCTAGTCTACACTCAGACATAAAAATTGGTGACAATGACACCAAAATTTTTATCTCCCGGGGCCCCCAGTATATGGAAAACTGATGAGTGGGTAGTTGGGAGGTAACGAAAATGGTTCACTGAGTAGGTAGGTAGTTAATCTAACAATTATTAAATTCCTTTTATGTCAATAACTGGGTGGATGAAACCAATTGGTTGCTCACCAGAGTTATTCTCCACACTAGTATTTATATACTGTGTGAGAAGAGCGTGCTCGGTAATGGAGATACATTACCGCTCAACCAACCGAGGAAAAAACCAAGACAACGCTGGTGGAAAAAGCCCCGCGAAGAGGAGAACAAAGGAGAACGAAAACGAACAACGGGGCGAGAGGACGGAACAGGGGAAGGGACGAGAACAGACAACGAAAAAGATCCCACCAGCAAGTACGCTCTCGACAATTACACAACCGGAGAACAGAGACCCCAATAACTAACAGTAAGTGACTAATTGAGTTTTTAATCCAGTAATTTAATCACATAAAATTAAGCTGGGTCAGACAAGTTAGGCCTACATTGTGGCCTAAGACCCAGCATCAACTCATAGCTTAACAAAGGTGAAGGTAGATTGCCCTAACCTAAATTGGTGAGGAATCCTACTGTGGACCTCAATTTATCTGCCCGCTCTGGACCATTTCCGGAATCTCTAGGCTGACCCCTCTAGGCTAGACTTGATCTACTCTATAGTTACACTGGAGATATAAGGGGTGGGTTAATTGTGGACCAATTCATACAGAGCATTTTTCGCAAGTCCCATTCTTTTATAAGTTTAGAACTGAGTGCCACATAAACACTTGGGGGGAGATTTAACTAAATTTAAAACTTGACTGTTTGTCTGATTACTCAATTTATTCGATCTCTCAACTCGATAATATCTTCTTGCCTTATATTTCATTACAATCCCTGGTTAAACTATTTTTATTTAAACATGGACAGTGAGGAATTGCAACAATTAAAAAAAAAAGAAGGGGGAAAGTTGGGTGCTGTTACTAGGGCCATAAACACTTTTAACAATATTACACAACCAGATAAGGAAGATTTAGAGGATGTAATTCTTAAATTGGATAAACAAAAGAAGGATATACTAACTATTGATGAGATTATTTCAAAGTTAGTTGAACCTGAAATGGATGACGAACAACTTATAGACCTTTATTCTGATAATGATCAGCAGGTAATCTCAGTTGAAAAGCACCTAAGGAGACTTCACTCTCGTTTGAATGACTTAACACCAAATAAACCTAATTCTGATTTTAATCAAAGTAGAGCTAACCTTCAACAAAATTTAAGTGGCATGCCAAATCTTGAGTCATAAGAATTTAAGGCTAAGTTACCCACTTTGCTAGTACCAACATTTGATGGGGACATTGTACAATTCCCATCTTTCATTGAGAAATTTAAGACTTCAATAGGTAATAAACCTTATATTCCAACTGTTGATAAGTTTAGCTACTTAACTAGTTTCCTTAAAGGCCTACCCTATAACATGATAGCCTATTTACCAGCTGTGGGTGATTCATATGAAGTAGCTATTGATCTCTTGAAACGTAATTACATTAATAAAGATGAGATTATATTTAAATTAGCTAAAAAAAAATATTGATTTTGCGCCTGTAAAAGATAACCATAGTGATATGGAAAGATTTTATTCAACATTAGAAGCTATTTTGGGACAACTGGTTAGCCATGAGATAGATATTAAGGCTTCATCTTGGATCATACAAGCCGCAGTTCTTAGGTGCCTTCCTTTGAAGATTAAAGATCTTTTAGTTCAAAAGACAGGAGAAAATTATTCTAATCTTGAAGGCATTAGAAAACACTCCAATTATCCTAACTAATATCAACTTGAGAAATAGTTCGACGCAAAATAAGACCCAGACTATAAATCAAAGACTGCCTCGAGAGACCAACTAGCTACAGCCAAACAGACAAAACTTGACACTGTAGACTCAAATGGGACCAACTATAACACACGAACACCTACATTACAGAACTTTAATGTAACTGCTACCTCAACTTACACACCACATTGTAAATTTTGTGCAAATGATGAACACAGTAGTACTGGGTGTGGCAAATATTCAGACTTTGACTCAAGATCTAGAAGATGTGAACAGTTGAATCTATGTAAAAAGTGTGCTGGCCAGGGAAATTATAAGAAAGACTGTAAATCTAGGTTAAGATGCAATTGTAAGTTTTGTAAAAGTTCAAGACATGTCGCATCAATGTGTGATTCACTGAAGTGTCCAAACAACAATACTCAAAAGATACCTCGTCCAAACAAAGATAATCAAGAAAATGCCACTTTCATAGGACATTCTGTTTGTTCAAACAATGTAACAAAAAACACTGAGGTTCTTTTACCAACTACTACTTTCTACTTTGGACTTAGTGAATGGTGAGGGTAGCACCACTCCAGTAAGATGTCTTGTAGACTCTTGTTCTCAACAAACATTTGTTTCACAAAATTTAGTCAATAAATTGGGTTTGACACCAAACCCAAATGAACAAGAACTCAATATCACATCCTTTATTAAGGATAGTACCCAAACTAGAACAAACCATTAATCATTTGAGGAAACAGTACAATATAGCTGATAGACATATCACAAACAACACAGTAGCTAACAATGAAATGTTAATGGGGGCAGATTATATTTACCTTATTCATAGAGGCATAGTGAAGATAGGTAATGGTATAGCTTATCAGACACCATCAGAGACAGCCCCCTTGGGTGACCGATCCAGATACAACCTACTGTAGACCTAAACCAGAATAGTTCATGACTAACAAATACTATGTGCCTCAACTCAGTCCTACATAACACCTGTACGAATAGCAGCACTTTGAATAATATTATAACAGCTGAGAACATTAATTCATCACTATCAAATGAAACTCTAGATGAGGCAATTCAAACTTTATGGTTGCTAGAATCTGTGGGTATACATGACACAAATCAAACTTCAGAAGATCAGTTAATGGTAGAAAGATCTGAAGACACCATTCAGTGCAAAGACAATAGTTATTTTGTTGAGTTACCTTGGAAAATAAATTGACTTTAAGAGATAATCTCAAAGTAGCTAAAGGACATTTATATAAAGTAATGAAAAAGCTCAAACAGGATAATAGAATTCATATGTACAGTGATGTCTTCAAAGAACAGCTACAGAAAGGCTTCATTGAAGAAGTAACAACTAACCCTTTGAAAAAAGATGGTTGTCATTATTTAACTCACAGGGGGGTTTATCGACAAGATGCCTCAACAACAAAACTCAGAGTAGTATATAACTGTAGCTTCAAAGACAGTGATAAACACAGTTTGAATGATTTCCTGATTGAGGGTCCTAATCTCATTTCTGACTTTGGGAAGATCTTACTCAGATTCAGGTTAGGTAAATATTCCTTACAAAGTGCAGAGGCGTACCGAAGAGGAGGGGGACAGGAGCGATCGCCCCCCCCCCCCCCCAGCTTGAGCTAATAAATTATTATTTTTATTATTTTTACGTATTTAATTTACATATTCAATTAAATATTTTACATATTTAATTTCATTATTTTTATTATTATTTTATTATTAATTATTATTTTGATTATTTTTACATATTTAATTTACATATTCAATTAAATATTTTACATATTTAATTTCATGCGGCAATCGAAAAATGTTAGCTAGCTTTCTAGCGATTTTGTGTTTCATGAGTATTGTGTCATTTTTCATGGCACCTGGTAACTGCAGTTTATCGATTTTTGTTTACATTCATTTAAATATTTAGTTTGTGAACTTTCTAAATTTTGATAATTTTAAGTGTTGATTAAAACTTTGTGTGTATGAATGTGTGTGTGTGATCATGTGTGAAGGCCGCTTGGTCTCAAACATGTAACAAATAAATGAAATGAAACATTAAGTATGTTATTTTTAAAATTTGGTATTCAGTTTTTTGCACATTTTAAAATTTCGTTTCAAAATTTTCATTTAATTTACAATTTTTCACATTGTATTGCACACACAAAATTTTGTGTGGATTTTGTTTGGATTTTTTTATTTCATTATAATGGACTTTAATGTTATGGTTAGTAATAATTCCTATTTCTATTTGTAACTTTGTAGAGTACTATTTGCAGGTGTCACAAGACTAAAGATAATGGACCTTTATAAATTTTTCAAAAGAAAAAATGTACAAATGACAGTGGTTCTCAGAGCATGATGATCAAAGTACTGTTAGTCCCATTAAAATTGTTAGGTTACAAGAGGATGAGAATGAAAGTGAAAAAATTTCGGCGCCTTCGGCACTAGCTCTTGCCTCCCCTACTACTAAAAATCTAAAATGGCTTAGGATCCCGAAAACTCTTAATCCGGCCCTGAGAATAATTTTCTTTTATAAAGGCAGGGCCGTTTCCTGGCATAAGCAGACTAAGCGGCCGCTTAGGGCCCCGCTGCTACTAGGGGGCCCCTAGATAGGCTCCTAGGTCATAGCTCAGTGGGCAAGAATAGGAATATAGCTGAAGTTATTATTAATATTATTGTTATTATTATTATTATTATTATTATTATTATCATGATTATTATTATTTAGCAGATTAGTTGTGGTTAACTAGATGTGACTTCGTGCATCTTGGAAAATGAAACGACATTATCCATCAGGAGCTGAAAAACGGAAAAAGAAGAAAATAGAGGAGGAGAAGCTTCCCAGTAGCACAGGTGAGATGTGCCACTTGTATATTCTTATGATTACAGTTCAGGCAACTATGTTAGGTAGACCATCAAGCTAGGCAAGTGCTCAGGAATCGTGTAGAGTAAGCTAGTCTCTGTAATATTTATAATATTTCGAAATGTGAAATTTAATGGATCACATCACCTCAAATTCTGTTCACACAGATCAATTATCAAACAAGATAAGAAAGAGTATTTTAGCAAAAATTAACAGAATATGTAATGTTATGTTCTTCTCAGGAGCACTACTGAAATATTTGGAAAAGCCATCCTCAGCAAAGCCTGATGAGTATCATGAGCCAACAGCAGGACCATCCTCTATGCAACCTCAAACACCAGTAGAAGTAGAGCCTGATGAACCAACAAGTGGCCCATCTTCAGCTTCAAACACCACACACAGGCATTTCTACTGAGCAACAAGAACCAAGATCTGCTCCACCGCTTGATCCGTATGACTGTCCAGTTGTCCTGTCAGGTGCCTTGAAGACAGATCTGGTGTCTCGAGGACCATTTCAAATCAGTCCAGATTTCACATTCCCTAAAAGAGAGGACGGTAGAAGCGTTCATCACCATTACATGTACAGAACATTAATTAATGGGGAAAAAATAAAGCGAAGCTGGCTGATGTACTCTAGAAGGAATGATGCTCTTTATTGCTTCTGCTGCAAGTTGTTTTCAAGGAAGTCGTACAAACTAATTACGGATGGACTTTCAGACTGGATAAACGTTGGTTCGCTTCTGAAAGGCCATGAAAATAGTTCAGAACATGCAGATAACATGGCAACATGCAGTGGCGGACTGGCTAGGCTGTCAGTCTGCCATGTGGCAGATGGGTCCCCCTAGAAAAAAGGGAAGTTGGCCCCCTAGACCTGAGGTAAAAAAAATTGGCAGCCAATCTATTATACTCGTATATAACGTTTAAATAAACATAAGTCAGTTGGGCCTGATGAGATATATCCTAGAATCTTAATTGAGGGTGTTGACAGTATTTCTATTACATGAAATAGATATAATTTATTTAGATTTTTGTAATTATTTGTTTGTATTTTTTTTTATTTTGTGTTTATTAATATTGTAATTTTTTTTATTTTTTTATTTTGTATTTATTAATAGTATATAAAAACTTAAATATATTAATAACTTCTTTAATTTGTTAAAATTATTGCAGGTTTTAAACTTTTAGAAAGTAGCAAAAATTAATAAATTTACGTGCCTAAAATACAGTTTTGCTAACCTGCCTGTCACTGCGATATTTTTAACTTCATTAGTTCATTTAATAGTTGCCTACATGCTTCATTAAAATCAGTTCCAATTTATCAAAGTAAGTCTTATTTTTGTTATTGCTGTTATATACTGTATGTATAATTATATTTTACCCATTTCTATGTCCATATATAAAAGATATATAGAGTTATGTATATATTTTATATAAAGCTGCTATATATAAAGATAGATATAAAAATAAATAAGAAAATACATGTAATAGTATTGAGAAAAGATTACAATACATTACATTACAATTACATTACAATACACTTACAGAATACATATATTCATTCATTATAGTATAATTCAAGCATTGTTATTTGTTTTGAAATTTGTTGATCTTGATTATATTAAATGCAATTAGTAAATCAGATTACTTTATTAATTTTATTTATTTTTTTTATATTTCAGGTAAGGAAATGGAACACATGAAACGGAAATCTGGAGCACAGAAACGGAAAGATAAACGAGAAGCAGAAAAAAATGATTGAGCAAAAAAGTGCAGGCCTATAACAGCATTTATGATATCAACACCTATATCTACATGTCAGAAAGAGGAAAGCGACTTACAGAGAAATTCAACTACAACTAACTGTTCATGCTGATACTGTAGATCTAGGACATAAAGATGAAGGTATGCCTAACATTTTTGAGACTGTAGATGCTGATTTTTATGATTCTGAATTAGCTGGTGGAATAACAGTAACTGAACCTGGGCCTGTACATGTACATAATAAAAAAGATCTAGTAGCTGATTTAAATAATGATGAGAATCAACCAACATTGACAGGATAAGCTCCTTCAATATCCTGCACGAACAGATTTGAAATCTTTTTTCAAAGAGCATCCAATTCAGCCATATGATCATGATCTACCATTTAATGTAAAGTTATATAAGCGAAAAATTATGGGTGACACTGTCTCATGACACTGGTTAACATATAATAAGAAGAATAGATCACTATATTGTTCATTTTGCTTGGCATTTGAGTCACCAACCTCTTCTAACCCATCTGCTTTTGTGCGAGGATTTAATGATTACAGACGCATTAGCCAGTGCTTATCAGAGCATGAATCAACTAGTATACATAGCAAGCACGCTCAGGAATATATCAGTGTAGTAAATGATGGTGGTTTAGCTCGTTTTTTCGCTACATCATTGCAGAAGCGAAAAGATGAAGTACTAAAGCAGAGAAATATTGTTGCCAGAGTTGTAGATATAATAAAGATGTTAGGTAAACAAGCTGTTCCTTTTCGTGGACACAGAAATGAGTCAGCATATTTTCTTCTTGATGAGACAGAAAATCATGGAAATTTCTTGGCTACTGTGCAGTTGATGGCAAAATATGATCCTATTATGGCTTCTCATGTTTCCATGGTGAAGGAAAAGTCTGAACAACGATGTGAAAGATTGGAAAAACAAAGTAAAGGTCATGGTAGTCTTGTCACATTCTTGAGTAAAACAACCATCTCTTCTTTGACCCAAATTATGAAGAATATGATACAGGAAAAAATTACTCAAGAAGTTGTTGAGGCCAAGTATTATTCCATACAAGTAGATTCAACCCAGGATATTTCATCAATTGATCAATTTAGTATTGTTATTCGATATGTACTAAATGGTACTATCCATGAACGACTACTTGCAATTGTTCCAAGCAATGATGGTACAGAGCAGGGACTTTTTGACCTATTAAATGAAACATTACAATGTCTTCAAATAGACCCGAAAAACTGCTTATCAGATAGCACAGATGGCGCTGCAAGCTACCATGGAAAATATAATGGCTTACAGAGTAAAATTGCTGATGTAGCTGATCAGCATGTTCATGTATGGTGCTATGCCCATGTACTCAATTTAGTAGTTACTGAAACCACGAAGTGTTGTGTACCAGCAGTTTCCTTCTTCAATTTACTCCAGAATTTAGCAAAATTTGTGAAGGTATCATATAAGCGAATGGCCATCTGGATTTGAAGTTGTAGTCCAATGCAGCAACTACTATATTTGGAAATTTTGACGAGATATGTATCAGTAATTTTGTGGATCTTCTGACATGTTTAAACCTTATTCAAAGCTCTAACAATTTTGATGCAAAAACAAAACAGGAGGCAAATGTTTTACTGTCTAGCCTTCTAGAATTTCAAGCAATATTGACAGCATTCACATACTTATATATCTTTCAAATTACAGCTCCTTTGTCAAGCTATCTACAGACAAGTGGCTTAAATATGTTTACTGCATGGAATATGGTAGAAAAATCCATTACAGATTTGAAGAAAAGATCAAGAGAATTTGATAAAGTATATAGTCAGGCTTTGAAATTTGTTAAAAAATCCAATGAGCACATTGCACAATTCAATGATGATGAAAATCAAACGGTGAAAATTGATTTTGTAAAAACTGAGTTACCAATCAAGAGGAAACATAAAACAAAGAGAATGGCAGGTGAACTAGCTGCTGATGAAAAAAAAACCATCTGATTCTTTGTCAGACTATCGTGCACATGTGTTCAACTTGATAATGGATCGTGTTGTACAATCACTGGAATCCCGTTTCATTGACCATAGACAACTGTATAAGGATATGTCATGCCTCGATCCATCAAATTATGAATATATTACTAAAAATGGTCTTGAAGAAGCATTGGAAGGTATTCTTGAGCTTGCTCCAGGGATAAATAGAAGTGAAGTAAAATTAGAATTGCAGTCTTTTGCATCGAACTTTGAAATATTTAAGCTTTTGCTGAATGATGATAATGCAAAGAGCAGCAGTAAAATGAATTAATTTCTCTAAATATTGTGGCAATTGTCCATCATGTGTTCTGTATATTCTTGCATCAAACAGACTTAATGACAAGGCATATGATAATCTTTACCAAATGTACAAAGCTATCTGTACACTGTCTGTGACTCAAGTTCAGTGTGAACGGGCATTTTCTAAGCTTAAAATAATAAAAACAAGATTATGAAATTCTTTGTCGGAGGAGAATCTGGAAGCATACATGTTGATGTTTATAGAAAAAGGTCATGTTGGATGAGTTAGACATGGAAACTATAATAGACCGATTTGCAAACTCGAGTAACGAACTTAAAAAACTACTCTTAGTATAGCATGTATGTATGTATGTATATGTAGGCAGTACTTGTAAAATATTTGTACTTATTGGTAAAATAAATTTATAAAAAAATATTAACTTTTTTTTATTTAAACAAACTTAACTCATAAATAGGCCTATTAGGATAGGACTGGAATTGAATTATGTAGTGGGGTTATGGGCCCCCTGACCCCTTTGGCAGACAAAATTTTATGAGCCAGTCCGCCACTGGCAACATGGAAGGATCTGGAACTGCGGCTAAAAACTGGGAGGACCATTGACCAAACTGAAATGTCATTAATGGAGGTAGAGCGAAGACGCTGGCGAGATGTTCTCACACGTCTTGTAAGTATAATCCAATCACTGGCAGAGAGAAACCTTGCTTTCAGGGGGTCTTCCTCTACATTGTACAATCGAGACAATGAAAACTTCTTGAAGGAGGTTGAGCTGCTTGCCAAATTTGATCCAGTGATGAAACAACACATCACCAGAGTCGAAAGTGGCCAATATAGTCATTCAAGTTGCAGCACAAGTCGTAGCTAGGGACATATGTGAGGAAATGAATGTGGAGGCTGTGCTGAAGGAGAAGAGGCTCAGATCCACAAAAAAGCACTTTGCTTACGAAGCTCCTGACGAACCATTTACAGAAGCCTTAAAGAGGCTGGAAGTCAAATTTTTCAATGTGGTGGTGGATTGTGTCATCGGGTCAATAAATGAGAGATTGAAAACATTAGATGATGTGAGGGACATATTTGGGGTTCTCCTACACTTCACCACAATGAACAAAGAAGACTTGTCCTGCAAGTGTGAAAAGCTCTCTAAGATACTGAGCTGTGGAGCTGACTCTGACATTGATGGAAGAGAACTGGCCCTCGAAATTAAGAACTTGCCAACTTTACCTTCACACAACATGACTGCATTGGAGCTTCTCTCCTTCATTCATCAGAAGCAACTGGAGGAACTATACCCCAATCTCTGGGTTGCACTAAGAATTGCCTGCACTCTACCTGTGACAGTAGTGTCAGCCGAGAAGAGCTTCTCTAAGATGAAGCTAATCAAGAACTACCTCAGATCATCAATGGGGCAGGATCGCCTCAGTGGCCTTGGCATAATAAGCATCAACCAGGACGTTGGTCGTTGGTAGGGAGATTTCATATGATGATGTTATTGATGATTTCGCCCAGAAAAAATCTAGGAGGCAAAAATTTTGAAGATACAAACTGTTCTGTATAACTGTTAGCTATTACACGATTGTATCGTAGAGTTAGTAATTGCTTGGTAGTTGATAATTGCATTATTTTTTTATACATAGTTGAAATGAGAATTACCCAAATGAAACTCAATTCAACTTAGGCTTTAATCTACTAAAACTTCTACTGACATCTACTGAATAACTGCAAAATAAACATAAAAATTACTTTGTACCATTATACTAAACAGAGTCAACTATATGAATTGCTTTAAGATTAAGTTTAACGATAGTTAACTTAGAAAGTTAACTTAGTAATTTAAGGCAAAGATAAGTTACTAATTTATATACACCTCTTTAAATTACAATACGTACCGAGAAGACAACTATTATTAAAGGTTGCTTTTATCCAAGACCATTATCCATGATTGACTCTGATATATTATTTATGTTTTCTTTATTATCTTTTATCAATCTTTACATTATATAGTATTTTATGGAATACCTATACCTGGAGAAAATATAATACTATAGTAACATATAAGGTACACAAAATAATAATGCTATATACAAAAATTATAACATTCTTCCTCCCTAAAAAAAAGAAACTAAATTTAAATTTTAAAATTACATAATTAAGAAATTCAATTTTCTTGAGAATAGCCGTAGCGTTCCACAGGCCTTCTTATTCGCGTCGAGCGCCGAGGTACAGGTTCAGGAGAGGGCTCTTGATTTTGAATAGTGCCTTCATTGGATTACACGGGCGGTTCGATAACAGGGTCCGGGTTCTGCATCGTGTCGTCTTGAGTAGCACGTACATTTTCAGTCTGTGGATCAGATCTCGTCTCGACACTATTAGGGGCGTCTCCAACGGGTGCCAAGTCTCTAATTGCGACAGTATCTTCTCGTCCGCTTGGATAACGAATGTGGGCATATTGCGGGTTTGATTCCAACAGTTCGACCTCCTGCACTAAGGGTTCGTCTTTGTTTCTCACGTGACGTCTTAAGACAGTGACGTGTACAGACTTTCAGAAGGGCAGGGGCTCAGTTGAAAAAAGGGCACTCCCTTAACATTTTTAAAAATGAAATCCGCAATGCCATATAGGCTATATATATGTATACACACACAAAGAAAAATTTTAAAATTGTATGTGGTAAATAGTTTCTTTTCTGCCACTATGTTTTAAATCCAAATAAAATCCTCCTTGTGTCTCCTCTTTTTCTCCCCTTTTATGTTCTCCAACTTCTTCCTTGCTGGTCTGCACCTCCAAATGTTGTGAATCGTCCAGGTCCTCCTCTCGATCTTCCATACATTTATGATCATCCAGATCCTGTCCCTTATCTCTAGCGAGGAACCATTTCGACAAGGTTGTATTGCCACATGCTAAAGCTTGGAGTTCCTTATCTCTCCGTTTCTTAAGCCTTTCCTTGCGTGGCATTTTTAGTTCTGAAAGTAAAAAAAAAAAATTGCTTCAAAAATATATTTCCCTTCACTTTTATTATCTTAGGCCTAATCTAATATAATCTAGGCAGTAGACCTAATTAAGCTTTTGTTAACCAAATTCACAATATTTAATAGCATGCAATTTCTAAATAGTTACTTTACTTATAGTTATAACTTTTATAAGTATCAATCAGCTGGATAAAGGGCAGAAGGATCTACCGTAATTGTCGTCCTTGCGGAAAAATTGCATCGTTTTATAATAAATAATCTAGGTATTTTTATTCACTTTTAATGAAAATTGTATTGTTTTTAAAAATCAATTTCATATTAAAAATGAAAAGGTTATGATATGTTGTTTAATAAATCATTTATTAATTTAATGAAATTCATGCCAGTACTAAAACCCAAAATCCATCGTTTGACACACTGGTGTACTGATGGGCCTAGCCTAGTAGGCCTAAGACTAAGTAGGGGACGTGGACGTTTTTACCAACTTTACGAGTAATGTCATACAATATTTTTTGGAGTAATGTCACACTGCTTTGGATTCCAACTTACCATAATTATCAGTGAGAAATCACTAGTTAGCTTAGGTTAACGTAAAATAAACAAACAGTAAACAATACACCCACATACCCGAGAGACGCAATCAACAGTGAACAGCTGCAGTCAGTGTTACCACTAGGGACGCTCTCCCTGATTGACAAAATAATAGTAACGGTATGTTAAGTTTATTATTCTAATAAAAAAATCATAGATCAAAGTAATTCCAGTTTTGAAAATCTGTTGAAGTAGCAGTAACTAAATAAAAATATAACTAATTAATTCAAATTTATGTCGAATCAATATATTTATGAATTTTGACTAAAAGGGCACTTTTGATATGAAGAAGAAAAAGGGCAGGGGCTCAAGCACCCCAAGCCCCCCCCTGTGCACGTGCCTGTCTTAAGAAGACTTTACCCGGCGAAGTAAGCAAGTGGGCATGCTCATCCCAGTGGCTGTTTTTCGTGGAAATGCAAACAACCGTTCATGAGGAGTGGAGTTTGTTGAGGTGCATAATAGTGATCGTACCGAATGAAGAGCGTCTGGCAATACTAATTCCCAAGCTTGATTAGGTAAACATTTTGATTCCAAGGCCAAGGTCACCGTCTTCCAAACGATTCCAACATAACGCTCACACTGTTCATTTCCCGTAGGGTGATAAGGAGTGGAGCGGCTAGTAGGGACACCCCTTTTATGCAAGAATGACTTAAGTTCTGAAGACATAAAAGAGGTGCCTCTATCAGAGTGCACGTAACCAGGTAAGCCGAAGATAGAAAAGAGAGTGGTAAGACACGAAATTACTGTAGACGACGAAATATCCTTGCAGGGGAAGGCAAAGGGAAAGCGAGAGTATTCGTCGACCACTATTAAAAGATATTTATTACTAGAAGAAGATGGCAAAGGGCCTTTAAAGTCAATGCTTATGCGGTCGAATGGACGCATGGAACGAATAAGCTCTTGTTGCGTAGGTCGGTAAAATTGCGGTTTCAGTCTTTGGCAGATATGGCACCCAGAAACAATGCGCGTCACATCATCCACGGAATATGGAAGGTTTCGAACGTGATTAAAATGCATCGTGCGAGTAACCCCTGGATGACAGAGAGACTTATGAAGTTCTATTAGGTCATTTTGGGACGCCGCAGAACAAAATTCTCGAGACAAGGCGTCGGCGGCAGCATTAAGGGCTCCGGGGCGGTGTACTACTTCGTAAGAATACGGCATTAGCTCAAGCCTCCATCTAGCTATCTTTTCGTTTTTAATTTTGCTCTTGTGGCGCACATCAAACATGTAGGACACGGATTTTTGGTCAGTAATTAAGGTGAAGCGTTTTCCTATTAGAAAGTGGCGCCATTTTCTGACAGCTTCTACGATAGCGTACGCCTCCTTTTCCACGGCACAATGGCTCTTCTCGGCATGATTTAGTGACCTGGAAAAGAAGGCTACCGGTCTACCGTTTTGGTTGAGCGTGGCTCCAATTGCTGCTTCCGATGCGTCAGTTTCCACTGTGAATGGCTGGCTTTCATCCACTTTAGCTTTAACGGAGTTAACAATGGCGGTCTTTAAATCGGCAATAGCGTTCACTGCTTCTTCGGAAAGAGGGAACCGGGCATCAATTAAAGGGCGTATTCTTTGAGAAAATCGAGGCACCCATCGAGAGTAATAAGCGAAAAGACCCGCCAAACGAGAAAGAGACTGTTTAGAATTTGGTATTGGCATCTCTTTTAGCGGAGCGAGTCGAGACGGATCAGGGCGGAGCTTATTATGACTTATCTGGTATCCTAAAATATAAATAGAATTAGTTGAAAAAGTGCATTTCTTTTTATTTAAGGTCATCTTAAATTTTTCGGCAACTTCAAGAAATTTAGAGAGATTTTTATCGTGTTCCTCTTTTGTTCGGCCGCAAATCGTGACATCATCAAGATAAGCATATGTTCCTTCGAGCTCATTTTGGCGAATAAAGTTGTCCATGATTCTTTGGAAACAAGCTACGCCGTTCGTAAGCCCAAAACTTAAACGCTTAAATTGGAATAACCGGCCGCCCGCCTCGAAGGCAGTATAAGCCTTATCATCTGGATGCAAGGGAACACAATGATAGGCGCTTCGTAAATCTATCGTACTGAATCTCTTGTAAGTAGAGATTTTATTAACTAGGTCATCTAAGTTTGGCAATGGATAGGCATCCAGATACGTGAATTTATTAATGGTTTCTGAATAGTCTACCACTAACCTCCTTTTTGCTTGATTGTTGACAACGTGAACTTGCGCACGCCACGGAGAGGTCGCTCGGCTCGATGATCTCTTCCTTCAGCATGCGATTGACTTCTGAACGAATGAATTCGGCGTCGGAAGCTTTAAACCTACGTGACTTCGTAATTACAGGACGACAATCGGGAGATAGGTTTGAGAACACTCGCGGTGGTTCAATAGCCAATGAGGCTAGAGAGCAGACTTCAAGATCTGGCTGAGGTCCCCCAAAGTTCATCTTTACAAAAGAATGTTTGCTAAGAAACGGTATTCCCAGAATTATGTCAGTACAACAATCAGGTAGAACTAAGAATCTAATTTTCTTGTAGGCGCGCTGTTTTATGTGAATGTCTAATTCGCAACATTCGCTGATGGGGGACGTTAGGTTAACTGAAGCCATAGATATGGTGCCATTATAAGACATAACCGGTAGACGAAGTCCGCGTACGACAAATCTTGAAGTAAAGTTTTCTGAGCTGCCCGTATCTAAAAGAGCCTTTAAGTAAGTACCTTTAACGCGTAAGTCTACTATTGATTCTTTTAGAGTTGAAGGCACACAAGCTAATGTTGCAGACGGGATAGAGGCGCTTACTGGGTCTTTTGAGGACCTGCATACTTTTGAAAAATGGCCTTTCTTCTTACATTTGTAGCAAGTAACTTCACGGGCCGGGCACTGTGAGCGATCGTGGCGAGCAGAATTGCCACAGTAATAGCACATTTGACGTTTGCGAGTGGCTGCTGCGCAAGAGTCCTGCTCTTCAGCTTTTTCTCCACTAGACGGGCCTGCTTCAGGATTTCGAGAACCCCCAACATGCGATTCGACCGAAGCTACTGGACGGTTCTCGATTTGGGAAGCTGAATCGTAAGTTTGAGAGTCCTTCCTCGCGATCTCTAGGGCACGCGCTTGATCCACGGCGGATGATAAGGTGAGCGTCTTGTTTTCGAGAGTCTTGTTCGTATACGTGCTGAAGAAATTCCCGTTATGAAAGAATCTCGGATATATTCGTCCCTATAGGTATCGGCTGTAACGTTCTTGAAGTTACAATCAAGACTAAGTTTCTGAAGAGAACGGACGTATTCATCAATAGATTCCGTGGACACTTGTTTTCGCGTAGCGAGCTTATGTCGCGCAACGACCTCATTAGCTGGCTGAATAAAGGCGTTTTTAAGAGCGGTTAAGGCCTCGTCGTACGTAGAACTTTCTGAGATGATCTCGAAGTTTTCTGGGGAGACTGAATTTGCGAGAAGTCCCAGAAACGAGTCGCTATCCCCTTCGAGTGACGCCTTATAATGCGTAAAAACGAACAAACAGCCAATGTTTGAATGTGCGTGAAGCTTCAGGTGAAGTAGGTAGCACATCAAGTCACTCTGGTCGAAGTCCACGTTCCATGATGACTGCTGAGTATTTTAGTAGATTAAATTGAAATGAGAATTACCCAAATGAAACTCAATTCAACTTAGGCTTTAATCTACTAAAACTTCTACTGACATCTACTGAATAACTGCAAAATAACAAACATAAAAATTACTTAGTACCATTATACTAAACAGAGTCAACTATATGAATTGCTTTAAGATTAAGTTTAACGATAGTTAACTTAGAAAGTTAACTTAGTAATTTAAGGCAAAGATAAGTTACTAATTTATATACACCTCTTTAAATTACAATACATACCGAGAAGACAACTATTATTAAAGGTTGCTTTTATTCAAGACCATTATCCATGATTGACTCTGATATATTATTTATGTTTTCTGTATTATCTTTTATCAATCTTTACATTATATAGTATTTTATGGAATACCTATACCTGGAGAAAATATAATACTATAGTAACATATAAGGTACACAAAATAATAATGCTATATACAAAAATTATAACAATAGTTCTGTGTCATTTACTCTAAATAATGTATAAGCTAATTTTCAGGAATTTCATGAAGAGTATTTTTTCTGTTTGTCTTCTGAAAGTACATATTTGTTGTTTTGGACATAAATGTTTCATTAAAATTGTTTCATAATTGTTTTTTATTAACACAGCCATTTTTTGTATGTGTGTGCTGAGGTGATGTAGTAAGGCGTGAGTTGGTGGATGGAGGGGTGGGGCCTCAAATGGGTATACTGCTTAGGGCCCCTAATGGCTAGAAACGGCCCTGTATAAAGGTAACAGTTCAAGGAAATGCTTAATCTCGAAATTAGCACTTTTTTATTCTTATGTTAATACAAATCTGAGCATCCTAATTGCGGTTTGCATTGAATATTATGTTACTAATCAGATTTATCATAATTTTATATTTTTTATAATATAATTTTATATTTTTATCATAATGTGTCTTAGCAGTAGCTAGGTAATCATCTAACACTGACGATAAGCTCATCATGAACGTACATAAAATTACACTGGTCAACAAAGATTTTTCATCAGAGTAAATTTGTGGTGGCTGGATAGCATTTTTCACGATGATCCAAAACTGCATTCAGATTTTTCTAGCACGTATAGTTTCAAGATGAAGGCATATATATAACTACACAGATTTAACCATTTTAAATAGGCAAAATACTAATATTTCAACATTGGATTGTTTATTTTATTGTGTTTTTTTAGTTTATTCATCTATTTATTTCAATTATCTTAATTATACATCTTATGTATTTCAGGTGTGAGCTTTTACGTCTAGCAGCATGTGATTCAGGCAACAACGCCGTGCTTGTGTGTCAAAAGATCAGTCCAGTCCAAGAACTTGTTGTGTCAAGTTGGTGTACATTTTTTTTTAATTTATAGTTTGCTCAGGTCAGTCAACATTCGACAATGTAAGAATGACCCCGACAAGTTCTGTTTCGTATGCGGCCAGTTGACAAACTAAAACACAGCGACGAAGATTACAACCGACATTAAGAAAATATACAAGCTATACTTTGGTTGCCATCTAGGTGACAAGATAAACCATGGGCGCCACATCAAATCTGTTCTGGCTGTTCAATGGATTACGTGATTGGCTTAACAAAAAGAAAGCTTCAATGCCATTTGCCATACCCATGATATGGAGGGAGCCGAGAGATCATCATGAAGACTGTTATTTTTGTAGTGTGAACTTAATGGGGTTTTCTGCCAAGAACAAACACCAGATTGTATATCCAAACTTGGATTCAGCACGTAGACCAGTAAAACATGATGAAACATTGCCCATTCCAATTCCCCCAAGTGATAGGCTAGATTCTATCATAGATGACATGGAAAGTGATGAAGGTGCAACTGGCGTTTCCGGACCATCTACAGAACCAGAGTACACTTTTGAAGGTAGACATTTAGAGCCTAAAAAGTTAACCCAAGGACAGTTGAATGATCTTGTTAGAGACTTATCGCTGTCTAAGAGAAATCAGAGCTTCTCGCCTCAAGACTAAAGGAGAACAATTTACTTGAGAACAATGTTCGTATTAGTTACTACGAAAGCGGAATTTGAATTAACAGCATTCTTTTCAGTAGATGGTCCTCTCTGTTATTGCCATGACATCAATGGACTATTTACAGCCATATCTCAGACGTATGTGGCATCTGAGTGGCGCCTCTTTATTGATTCGTCGCAGAGAACCCTGAAAGCAGTTCTTTTGCATAATGGTAATATAATGCCATCCATCCCCATTGCCCATTCCGTCCATCTAAAAGAGACATATGACAATATGGATATACTACTTAAGGCAATCAAATACGACAGTCATCAATGGAATGTTTGTGGAGATCTAAAAGTTATAGGAATGCTTATGGTATGCAGTCAGGATTCACAAAATTTTGTTGTTTCCTTTGCCTGTGGGACAGTCGCGCCACTATAGAACATTACACCAAAAGTGACTGGCACTTAGGTATACATATGTCCCAGGGATAAACAATGTCCAGTCTGTCCCTTTAGTGGATCCCCAAAAGATCTATCTGCCACCCTTCACATTAAACTTGGTTTAATGAAGAATTTTGTTAAAGCAATGGGTAAAGTCAATTCTGAAAGGTTCCAATACCTTTCAAGGAAATTTCCGAAGGTTACTGCAGCAAAATTGAAGGAAGGAATTTTTGTTGGGCCACAAATAAGGGAGGTTTTGAATGACACTGAATTTGAAAAAGTCCTAAGTCCGCGGAATTGAAGGCTTGGCTGGCGTTCAAATGGATATGTGAAAACTTTCTTGGAAGCAACAAGTCACCTGCGTATAAGGATGGAGTCAAGAACCTCCTTGATGCCTTCAAAGAAATGAAGTGTCGAATGTCGTTAAAATTCACTTCCTGCATTCCCACTTAGATTTCTTTCCTGAAAACCTTGGTGCAGTGAGTGACGAGCAAGGAGAGCGCTTCCATCAAGATATTCAGATGATGGAGAAGCGCTACCAAGGATATTGGAATGAAAGCATGATGGCGGACCATTGTTGGATGCTGTATCGTGACAATCCAGGCCAAATTTACAAAAGGAAATCACACTCACAGCGCTTTTAATAAAATAATGTATATATTCTTTATTTATATGTACATTGAATAAGGTATATGATGTATTTGTTGTTTAGCATTCCTAAGTGTGATCTATACATCCATAAATTTTCTTAGAGCAATATCAAAAACATAAAAATATCAAAACCAGTGTATCTATATAACTATACGTGCTAGAAACAAAATAAAACCAGATTCGGAATCAGCGCGAAACATGCATTAAGAAAAGTGTGATCATGTTTGTGATGAGAAAAAAAAGTTTCATTTTGTTGGCCAGTGTTATTTATCTCTATTTCAATTATACTTCTACGATTAGTTCCAAGTTCGCCCCCCCCCCCTTGGCAAATTTCTGGGTACGCCCTTAAGTCAAAGTGACATTTCAAAGGCATTTTTGAGAATAAATCTTAAAAATGAATATGACAAGAATCAACTTAGGTTCTTATGATTCAGGGATCCATTCGACTTGAATAAAGGGTTCATAACCTATAGATTCAATGTTGTGTTGTTTGGAGCCAATTGCTCACCTAGCCTATTAGCATTGACAATTAGACATCATGTGAACCAGTTTAATAACTCTTTAACACTAAATTTCCTCAAAGAACATTTTTACATAAACAATCTAATAGGCTCAACATCAACAAAATCTGAATTATCTGAGGTCTATGAAAACTCAAAACATTATTCAACAAGGTAACTTTGAACTTAGAGAGTGGATTTCAAATGATGAGGATTTAAACAAAAGGATTTTAAAGGATAATAATGGTCTTACTGAACCATCAGACAGAGTTAAAACTTTAGGTATAAACTGGTATTTGGATGCAACTTCTAACAATCATGATTCAATCTGCACTAAAGGTTTTAAACTTGATGAGGAAACTAACACTAAAAGACAGATATTATCAGAAGCTTCCAAATTTTTTTGATCCCATGGGCCTATTCCTGCCTTCAACAATAAGATCAAAGATTCTCCTCCAAGAAGTTTGGAGGACAAATGTTGGGTGGGATAAGCCAATAACAACTGAAGATAAAAAATCATGGAAGAAGTTAGCTACTGATTTAACAAAAGTGCAGAACATTAACATACAAAGGTGCTGTGAGTTTAGGGATAAACTCCAGAGACTTCATGTGTTTGCTGATGCAAGCACACAGGCTTGTGGGTGCTGTGCGTACCTTGTAAGTCCTGCAGAAAGTCATCTAATTTATGCAAAAGGGAAAGTTGCACCTCTAAAACTTACCCGAACCATACCTCAATTGGAACTATTGGCTGCTGCGTTAGCCATTAAAACCATTTCATTGCTCAAGGATGCTTACCATGATGTGAACATAACTGATATCCACATCTGGCTCGACAGTCAGATACGGAATGATAGCATTAATAGTAAGAACATCTTTGTAAGAAACAGGCTAAAAGAAATACCTGAAGCTAATGAAAGCCTACAAGTCAACTTTCACTTTGTTCCAACTAAACAAAATCCAGCAGACTTTCTGACCAGAGGTTTATCCTACAAGTTGTTGAAGTCAAACAAAACTTGGTTCATGGGACCTAAGTGGATCTGTAATACAGACCAATGGCCTGTGGAACAAGTTAACGTGACATTAAATTTAACCTTTTCAAATGAAAAGGTTGAACCAATCACTAATTATGAACATTATTCTGACTTCAGCAAGCTTGTCAGGGTCACAGCCTACTGTTTGAGGTTTGCTCACAACTGTTTAACTACAATTAACAAACAGTTAAATAAGGACAATCACAATTATACAGAAGTTGCAACCAAGTACTGAATAGGGCAGGCACAACAAAAGGAGTACAATAAAGAGTTAGAATTCTTGACTAATGGGAAACAAGCAAAAGAGCCTGTACCATCAGTAGTTGTAGATCTAAACTTGTTCAGAGTTGAGGAAGGTCTCTCTAAGGTGTAAAGAGAGACTAGACAAATCAAAACTGTCTTACAAAAGGAAACATCCAATCCTTTTACCTAGATTTAGCTATCTGACAATATTAATCATCAGACAAACACACAATGATGTACATCATATGGGGGTACCACAGACACTAACTGCACTAAGAAAAACTTATTGGATACCCAAGGGAAGGGTCATTGTTAAAACAGTCCTGAATGAGTGTGTCACATGTAGGCGTATTCATGCTAGGCCCTATAGGAAACTAAGTCCTCCTGCTTTGCCAGAGGAGAGAGTTACTCTCAACAGACCCTTTGAGACTGTAGGCATTGACTATACAGGAGCATTGACTGTAGGGGTGGTTGACACTGAACAAAAATGTACATTGTACTATTTACATGTGCTGCCTCACGAGCTGTTTATCCGGATGTTGTGGAGGATCTTACAGCAGAATCCTTTGTTGCTGTCTTTAAGAGATTCCGTGCACGACATTCAGTACCCAAGACAGTTTGGACTGACAACGCTACATATTTGAAGGCTGGTGAACATGTTATTAACGACTTGTTAAGCAATGAAGTCACACAGTTATATGTACAAAATTCAAACATAAAGTGGAAGTATATTCCAGTTGCCTCTCCTTGGTATGGTTCTATCTGGGAGAAGAATATACAAATAGTAAAGAATTGCTTAAGGAAAGCAATTAGTAAAAAATAGATACACTTGTTTGAGTTGCTCATTCTCCTGGCTGAGATTGAGAACATCATCAACAATAGACCACTCACTTATGTGAGTGACAACATTAATGACCCGGAACCATTAACTCCAAATCATTTGATTCGGGGAGAACAAGTTAGTCTCCTGCCGGACTACAATATGGACTCTTCAGAAGACCCAAACTGGACTCAACAACACGATGAACTCCAGACTAAGTTATAACACTTAACTTGAGTTAAAGCTCATTTCATTAAACAGTAGAAAACTGAGTACTTGATGGGTCTAAGGAAGAGGCACAAATAAATGACTAAGAAGGATTGGTCTGACACAATTAAGGTAGGGGACCTTGTTCTAATACATGACAGTACTCCAAGACAATACTGGCCTCTGGCTAGAGTTTTAGAACTCAGACCAGGGGCAGATGGGGTAACAAGAGTGGTCAAATTAAGGACTTCAGCGGGTGACACAACAAGAGACATTGCTCTTTTGTACCCCGTAGAGTCTGGACCCAGAACAATGGACTCTGGAGAGCCCTTTCCACCGACAGTAACAAATGGAGACGCTGAACTTCCAGTAACTATACCCTTGACAGTAGGAGCGGTAACACATCCTACTACAACATTGACAGACATAGTCTTACAGCAAAAAATAGATGTTGGGGAATTGTAATTTCATCTTCTTTCACTTTTCCTTTTCTTATGGAGATGACCATGAACAGTTTCATCCTATGGATGTATATTTTATCTGCTAATTAAATGCTACATCTTCTCCATGAGAAGGTGAGAATAGTCACTGTTAATCGGATTGACAGGCGTTACAGTCAAATAGTTAGCTAGTCTACACTCAGACATAAAAATTGGTGACAATGACACCAAGCTTTTTACCTCCCGGGGCCCTCAGTATATGGAAAACTGATACATGTGGGTAGTTGAGAGGTAACGAAAATGGTCCACTGAGTAGGTAGGTAGTTAGTCTAATAATTATTAAACTCCTTTTATGTCATAACTGGGTGGATGAAACCAATTGGTTGCTCATCAGAGTTATTCTGCACACTAGTATTTATATATTGTGTGATAGAGCGTGCTCGGTAGTAAACATACACTATCGATCAACCAACAAATCTTTAATTTCGAAACTGCCCTCCTTCGGTTTTTATCGTTCTATCTGTGCCTTCGTCTCTAATTTCCTTTCTGGCCGATCTATAGCTGCAGCTGTAGATGGCCACTGTTCTCCTAAAGCTATTAACAGTGGTGTTCCTCACGGTTCTGTTCTATCACCCACTCTTTTTCTTTTATTTATTAATGATCTTTTAATTTGCACTTCCTCTTCTATTCACTCCTATGCCGATGATTCTACTCTTCATTTCTCCACCCGCTTTTCAAAGTGTCCCTCACAGCGGTCACTTCATGATTCTTGTAAGACGGCTATGGAGCACCTGACCTCTGATCTTTCTGCTATATCTGATTGGGGCAGAGAAAACCTTGTGGCTTTCAATGCCTCAAAACTCAGTTCCTCCATCTGTCTACTAGTCACAATCTTCTACATAACTGTCCCTTTACTTTCAACAACACACAACTCAATCCTTCCTCTTCTTTTAACTCTCTTTCTAAAACAGCTTCTAAGAGGTTGGGTGTGTTGTACTGCATCGTGGTTTCTTCACCCCGACTCAGTTGCTGTCTCTGTCTCTGTACAGGGGTCTTGTTCGCCCCTGTATGGAGTATGCTTCTTATGTGTCGGGTGGTTCAACCCACACAGCCGTACTTGACCGGGTGGAATCAAAGGCTTTTCGTCTCATCAATTCCCCGCCTCTTACTGATTATCTTCAATCTCTCTCTCTCTACGCCGTAATTTTGCCTCACTCTCTCTTTACTATCGCTATCATAACGGACATTGCTCTTTTGAACTCTCTAACTGAATATCTCCTCCTTTAAGAAGAGTACGCAGTACCAGACTTTCTACACTTTCTCATTCCTTTTCTGTCCACCTATCTAATGCAAGGATTAATCGGTATTTTCAGTCTTTCATCTACTCAACCGCTGAACTCTGGAACAATTTTCCTCAATCCATCTTTCCTCCTGTCTATGGCCTCCCAACTTTCAAACGCAGAGTGTCTACGCATCTCGAAAACCCCGGACCTTGATTCTGGCTCTCTTCTCTTGGCTTTTGCGGGCATTCGCCCTTGGCCCCTTCTTCTTGCATAAAAAAGTGGACGTATGAAGAGTAAACATCTTTTTACCTAGAGCACTACTCCGCCCATACAACCATTTCAGGGTACGAGTAGTTTAGTTCGCAGCAGCATTGCAAGAAAATAGTGGGTCAAAATACTTACAAGGCTTTCGGACGTGGTTCATCACCACTGAAAGCAACAATGCTGTATTTTAGTCTAATCCAAAGAATATCGTCAGTTTGTATTGCAGACACCCCCAATTATTATCAGTCCTGGTGCATGATTCTTCAGGAGCAAAAGGCACTGCAAATTTGTGTTTTCACCCTGCTAAGGCAGTATAAATTTACCTGTATAAACCAGTCACACTCGTACTACTTCAGGCTTGTCCTTCACAAACTGGACCCAAACCACAAGTATCCGCAATCGCAAACCGTCCATATACTCGTAGCATAGACGTTGTCTGCACGTAAGGTTTTACATCCATAGCATATAGTTTCGTATTACATTACGGCATGCTACTATTTCAAATAGGGAACCTTTGTTGGGCCAAATTCTATCCTCTGTAATTCATTAGAAACGTAATATTCGAAAGTACATATAAATTTACAAGTAATAATAATAATAATAATATATAAATTACCTATTGTTGCAGTACACGAATTAACGTAATTAATATAGTTCCTATTTCTACTAATTTAAGTATTAAAATTTTAAATCCCTTCTCGCTGGTACGTGGCGAGCTTTGAATGTACATTTTTATAAATATACAACAGTTTTAGGGTTTGGGTACGATAATTCATATCTGATCTGGCAACACTACTACAGACTGTAAACACGAGGGTCAACTGAGACAGAGCGCCTGCTTCCGTCACTTGTTTTCGCAATTCTCTTCAATATCGGTAAGTTATGCGTTGTCTGACTGACTTCATAACTCAGAGATAAATGTCCTGTATATATTGCATTATTAGAAAAGGCATGACCGCATAATATAAGGAAATCTCCTTGCAACTTTCAGAAATGAACATGTTCTTGCAGACTTACTCAGTTTCTGATCAGTTTAGTTTACGTAGCTTAGGTTAGTTGGGTTAGGTTTGAATTACTGCTGCAAGTAGACCGAGATCACTGGGCCGAAGTCACCAAGAGCCGAAGTCATTAAGGGCTAAAGTCATCAAGGGCCGACTTTACAGGCTATCCCCCGCAAAAATTAATTTAGTTTAGGCTACATTACAAAAACCGCAATCGCCGTTGGCATGCAAATTGTTTATGTACGGGCTGTTCCATTTAAACATGTAATAGGGGAGGGGGCTGAAAACCTTTTTGAGACGTCTTTGTATCCCCCATCTGAATTTAATGTTGAGAATGGCATGTATTATTTTACATTCCCCTTGTGTCAACCCCCCTCCCCTTCAATTAATTTTTTATTATCCCTCGTACCCCCGACAATTTAATTTTGCATCAGTACCAAAATCTCAATAGTATTTTTAAATGGAACAGACCTTAGGGTTGTTAGTTAATGTCCTAAAAATCTTTCACTGCTTTTATGTTTTGTCTCTCTGTTTCTTATAAATATTTATTTGTTTATAGGAGCCTGCCTCTAAGAGAAACAGTTTTAGATTAGTGGTGGATCGGGATGATCTGGAGTCAGAACAATCTGGCCGAGATGACTAAACCACTTGCAGTTATGAGAATTTGTACATTACATGAGACTATATAAACTCAGAATGATGGTGTATCAAACTGAAATAAAAATTTGAAAACATAATTTGTGTGTTTGTGTATATGTACAAAATGGTGAGGTTACACAATGAAAGGTTTGAATTACAATGATGCACCAGGACCACAAATTTGCGTAAGAGTGCAACGTAATCCTTACTAAATCTCAACGTTAAAACAACATTGTTTCTATGTCAAGTCTTCGTAACATCACAATCCTTACTAAATCTCAACGTTGGGACAACGTTGCATCTACGTAAAGTTTACGTAATATCACAACGTTGTGAAGACATAAGTAAGACTACACAATTTTACGTTGTATCTACGTCACAGTGATATGTAATTCTTACTAAAATGCAACGTTGTGACAACGTTGTAGCTCGTAAATTGTTAGCTGGGACAGAACCCCTGAGAAACAACACTATTAATAGCTTTAGGACAGTTATGGAAAACTGATGAGTGGGTAGTTGGGAGGTAACGAAAATGGTTCACTGAGTAGGTAGGTAGTTAATCTAACAATTATTAAATTCCTTTTATGTCAATAACTGGGTGGAAGAAACCAATTGGTTGCTCACCAGAGTTATTCTCCACACTAGTATTTATATACTGTGTGGGAGGAGCGTGCTCGGTAATGGAGATACATTACCGCTCAACCAACCGAGGAATAAACCAAGACAACGCTGGTGCAAGAAGCCCCGCGAAGAGGAGAACAAAGGGAGAACGAAAACGAAGAACGGGGCGAGAGGACGTACCAGCAAAGTACGCTCTCGACAATTAAACAACCGGAGAAGGGAGAGACTCCAATAACTAAAAGTAAGTGACTAATTGAGTTTTTACACCAGTAAGTTAATAACATTAAATTAAGCTGGGTCAGACAAGTTAGGCCTACATTGTGGCCTAAGACCCAGCATCAACTCATAGCTTAACAAAGGTGAAGGTAGATTGCCCTAACCTAATCTTGTGAGGAATCCTACTGTGGACCTCAATTTATCTGCCCGCTCTGGACCATTTCCGGAATCTCTAGGCTGACCCCTCTAGGCTAGACTTGATCTACTCTATAGTTAGACTGGAGATATAAGGGGTGGGTTAATTGTGGACCAATTCATACAGAGCATTTTTCGCATTGGTGGTCCGTGTGTGGGGAATTTACAAACCTTAACCTTACTTAACAAAAATTGCAGAATTAGGCTAAATGGTCTAGCCTAAGCCTAAGCCTAAGCCTAAGCTAATCAAGCCTAATTAGGTCTACAACCTAGGGCCTAACTAGGAAACATTTACATTTAAGGAGTCTCATTCTCTTATAAGCTTAGACCTGAGTGACATAAGTACTTGGGGGGATTAAACCAAATTTAAACTCGACTGTTTTGTCTGTGCTCTCTCTTCTCTGGTAATTTCTTCTTGTCCTCTATTTCATTACGATCCCCAGTTAAACAATTTTGACTTAGACATGGACAGTGCGGAATTGAAAAAGTTAAAAAAGAAAAGGGGGGCAAAGTTGGGAGCTGTTACAAAGGCTGTGAACACTTTTAACAATATTACACAACCAGGTAAGGAAAATTTAGAGAGTGTAATTATTAAATTGGAAATTAAAAAGAAGGAAATAATAGCCATTAATGAGAGTATTTCAGAGTTAGTTGAATCCGAAATGGCTGAAGAACAATTGATAGACCTTTACGCTGATGATGATGATCAGGTAAGCTCAATTGAACAGCAAATAAGGAGACTACGGTCTCGTTTGACTGACTTAACACCAAAAAAACCTAATTCTGATTTTAATCAAAGTAGGGCTAACCTTCAACAAAATTTAAGTGGCATGCTAAATCCTGAGTCACAAGAATTGAGGGCTCAGTTACCCATTTTGCTAGTACCAACATTTGAAGGGGACACGGTACAATTCCCATCTTTCATTGACAAATTTGAGAATTTAATAGGTAATAAACCTTATATTTCAACTGTTGAAAAGTTTAGTTACTTAACTAGTTCCCTTAAAGGCCCAGCCTATAACCTAATAGCCTATTTACCAGCCGTAGGGGATTCATATGAAGTAGCTATTGATCTTTTAAAACGTAATTACATTAATAAAGATTTGATTGTATATGAATTATCTCAACAAATTTTTGAATTTGCACCCATAAAAGATAACCATAGTGATATGGAAATTTTTATACAAAATTAGAAGCTATTATAGGACAACTGGTTAGCAATGAGATAGATATTAAAACTTCATCTTGGCTTATACAAAGCATAGTACTTAGGTGCCTTCCTTCGAGGGTTAAAGATATTTTAATTCTAAAGACGGGAGAAAATTATCCTAATTTAGAACAAATAAGAAAACACTTCCCCAATATCCTAATTAATTACAAATTGAGAGATTTTCCAACACATAAGACCCAGACTATGGATAAACCAAAGACTGTTCCCAGAGACCAACTAGCTACAGCCAAACAGACAAAACTTGATACTGGAGAATCAAATGTGACCAACTATAATACACGAACACCTACATTACAGAACTTTAATGTAACTGCTGCCTCAACTTACACACCACATTGCAAATTTTGTGCAAGTAATGAACACAGTAGTACTGGGTGTGACAAATATTCAGACTTTAACCAAAGGGCTAAAAGATGTGAACAGTTGAACCTGTGTAAAAAGTGTACTGGCCAGGGACATTATAAGAAAGACTGTAAATCTAGGTTAAGATTCAAGTGTAAGTTTTGTAAAAGTTTACGACATGTCTCATCAATGTGTGATTCACCAAAGTGTCCAAACAATAATACTCAAACTCAAAAGATACCTCCCCCAAACAAAGGTAATCAAGAAAATGCCACTTTCATGGGACATTCTGCTTGTTCAAACAATGTAACAAGAAACACTGAGATTCTTTTACCAACTATTACTTTGGACTTAGTGAATAGTGAGGGTAGTACCACTCCAGTGAGATGTCTTATAGACTGTTGTTCTCAACAAACATTTGTTTCAAAAAATGTAGTTAATAAATTGGGTTTGACACCAAACCCGAATGAACAAAACCTCAATATTGCATCCTTTGTTAAGGATAACTCGGACAAAAATAGCTATAAGACAATTGACCTGGAACTACATTTAGAAAGTAAATTCAAGAAAATTGAAGCAGTTATTATTTCTAAAGTAGGACAAAACAAACTGGTTATACCCAAACTAGAACAAACCATAAATCATTTGGGAAAACACTAAAATAGCTGATAGACATATCACTAACAACACAGTAGCTAACATTGAAATGCTAATAGGGGCAGATTATTAATCTTATTCATAAGGGCATAGTAGAGATAGGTAATGGTATAGCTATTCAGACTCCATCAGGGATAGCCCCTTTGGGTGACCTCTCAGAATACAACCTAGACCTAAACCAAAACAGTTCATGACCAACAAATACGATGTGCCTCAACTCAGTCCTACATAACACCTGTAAGAATAGCAACACTTTGAATAATATTATCTCAACTGAGAACATTAATTCATCATTATCAAATGAAACTTCGGATGAGGCAATTCAAACTTTATGGTTGCTAGAATCTGTGGGTATACATGACACAAATCAAACTTCAGAAGATCAGTTAATGGTAGAAAGATTTGAAGACACCATTCAGTGCAAAGACAATAGTTATTTTATTGAGTTACCTTGGAAAAAAATTGTCCAACTTTAAGAGACAATCTCAAAGTAGCTAAAGGACATTTATATAAAGTAATGAAAAAACTCAAACAAGATGATAATGTAAAAATATATAATAATGTCTTCAAAGAACAGCTACAGAAAGGCTTCATTGAAGAAGTAACAAATAACCCTTTTAAAAAAGATGGTTGTCATTATTTAACCCACAGGGGGGTTTATCGACAAGATGCCCCAACAACAAAACTCAGAGTAGTGTATAACTGTAGCCTCAAAGACAGTGATAAACACAGTTTGAATGATTGCTTGATTGAGGGTCCTAATCTCATTTCTGACCTTGTGAAGATCTTACTGAGGTTCAGGTTAGACAAATATGCCGTACAAAGTGACATTTCAAAGGCATTTTTGAGAATAAATCTTAAAAATGAATATGATAAGAACCAACTTAGGTTCTTATGGTTCAAGGATCCATTTGATTTGAATAAAGGGTTCATAACCTATAGATTTAATGTTGTGTTGTTTGGAGCCAATTGCTCACCTAGCCTATTAGCATTGACAATTAGACATCATTTAAACCAGTTTAATAACTCTTTAACATTGAACTTCCTTAAGGAACATTTTTACGTAGACAATCTAATAGGCTCAACGACAACAAAATCTGAATTATCTGAAGTCTATGAACACTCTCAAAACATTATGCAACAAGGTAACTTTGAACTTAGAGAGTGGATTTCAAATGATGAGGATTTAAACAAAAGGATTTTAAAGGATAATAATGGTCTTACTGAGCCATTAGACAGAGTTAAAACTTTAGGTATGAACTGGTATTTGGATGCAACTTCTAACAGTCATGATTCAATCTGTACTAAAGGTTTTAAACTTGATGAGGAAGCAAATACTAAAAGACAAATATTATCAGAGGCTTCCAAAATTTTTGATCCTATGGGTCTATTCCTGCCTTCAACAATAAAATCAAAGATTCTCCTCTAAGAAATTTGGAGGACAAATGTTGGGTGGGATGATCCAATAACAAATGAAAATCAAAAATCTTGGAAGAAGTTAGCTACTGATTTAACAAAAGTGCAGAACATTAAAATTCAAAGGTGCTGTGGGTTTAGGGATAAGCCCCAGAGACTTCATGTGTTTGCTGATGCAAGCACACAAGCTTATGGGTGCTGTGCGTATCTTGTGAGCCCTACAGAAAGTCATCTAATTTATGCAAAAGGGAAAGTTGCACCTCTCAAACCTACCCGAACCATACCTCAATTGGAACTATTGGCTGCTACATTAGCCATTAAAACCATTTCATTGCTTAAGGATGCTTACTATGATGTTTTTTAATTCATATCCACGTCTGGCTTGACAGTCAGATTTGTCTTGCCTGGATACGGAATGATAGCATTAATAGTAAGAATATCTTTGTAAGAAATAGGCTAAAAGAAATAGCTGACGCTAATGAAAGCCTACAAGTAAACTTTCACTATGTTCCAACTAAACAGAATCCAGCAGACTTTCTGACCAGAGGTTTATCCTACAAGTTGTTGAAGTCAAACAAAACTTGGTTTATGGGACCTAAGTGGCTCTGTAATACAGACCAATGGCCTGTGGAACAAGTTAACTTGACATTAAATTAATCTTTTCAAATGAAAAGGTTGAACCAATTACTAATTATGAAAAGTATTCTGATTTCAACAAACTTGTCAGGGTGACAGCCTACTGTTTGAGGTTTGCTCACAACTGTTTAGCTACAATTAACAAACAGCTAAATAAAAACAATCATAATTATACAGAAGTTGCAACCCAATACTGGATAGGCCAAGCACAACAAAAAGAGTACAATAAAGAGTTAGAATTCTTAACTAATGGGAAACAAACAAAAGAACCTGTACCATCAGTAGTTGTGGATCTAAACTTGTTCAGAGATGAGGAAGGCCTTCTAAGGTGTAAAGGGAGATTAGACAAATCAAAACTGTCATACAAAAGCAAAAATCCAATCCTTTTACCTAGATTTAGCTATTTGACAACATTAATCATCAGAAAAACACACAATGATGTATATCATATGGGGGTACCACAGACACTAACTACATTAAGAACAGTCCTGAGTGAGTGTGTCACATGTAGGCGTATTCATGCTAGGCCCTATAGGAAACCAAATCCTCCTGCTTTGCCAGAGGAGAGAGTTACTCTCAACAGACCCTTTGAGACTGTAGGCATTGACTATACAGGAGCATTGACTGTAGGGGTGGGTGACACTGAACAAAAAATGTACACTGTACTGTTTACATGTGCTGCCTCACGAGCTGTTTATTTGGATGTTGTGGAGGACCTTACAGCAGAATCTTTTGTTGCTGTCTTTAAGAGATTCTGTGCACGACATTCAGTACCAAAGACAGTTTGGACTGACAATGCTACACATTTCAAAGCTGGTGAACAAGTCATCCACGACTTGTTAAGCAATGAAATCACACAATTATATATAAAAAATTCAAATATAAAATGGAAGTATATTCCGGTTGCCTCTCCTTGGTATGGTTCTATCTGGGAGAGGAATATACAAACAGTAAAGAATTGCTTGAAGAAAGCAATTGGCAAAAAACAGATACACTTATTTGGGTTACTCACTCTCCTGGCTGAGATTGAGAACATCATTAACAATAGACCACTCACTTATGTGAGTGACAACATTAATGACCCAGAACCATTAACTCCAAATCATTTGATTCGGGGAGAACAAGTTAGTCTCCTGCCGGACTACAATATAGACTCTTCAGAAGACCCAAACTGGACTCAACGACATGATGAGCTCCAGACGAAGTTACAACATTTAACTAGAGTTAAAGCTCATTTCATTAAACAGTGGAAAACTGAGTACTTGATGGTCTAAGGGAGAGACATAAACAAATGACTAAGAAGGATTGGTCTGACACAATTAAGGTAGGGGACCTTGTTCTCATACATGACAGTACTCCAAGACAATACTGGCCTCTGGCTAGAGTTTCAGAACTCAGACCAGGGGCAGACGGGGTAACAAGAGTGGTCAAATTAAGGACTTCAACGGGTGACACAACAAGAGACATTTCTCTTTTGTACCCTTTAGAGTCTGGACCCAAAACAATGGACTTTGGAGAACCTTCTCCACTGACAGTAACAACTGGAGACACTGAACTTCCAGTAACTATTCCTTTGACAGTAGGAGTGGTAACGCATCCTACTACAACATTGACAGACACAAGACCTCAGCGACAAACAGCATTAAAAGCGCGACTATTTTTACAACAAAAAATAGATGCTGGGGAATTGTAATTTTATCTTCTAACTTTCATTTTCTTTTCTTATGGTAAAGACCATAGACAGTTTCATCCTATGGATGTATATTTTCTCTTCTAATTAAATGCTACACCTTCTCCATGAGAAGGTGAGGATAGGCACTGTTAATCAGATTAACAGGCATTTACAGTTAAATAGTTAGCTAGTCTACACTCAGACAAAAATTGGTGACAATGACACCAAAATTTTTATCTCCCGGGGCCCCCAGTATATGGAAAACTGATGAGTGGGTAGTTGGGAGGTAACGAAAATGGTTCACTGAGTAGGTAGGTAGTTAATCTAACAATTATTAAATTCCTTTTATGTCAATAACTGGGTGGAAGAAACCAATTGGTTGCTCACCAGAGTTATTCTCCACACTAGTATTTATATACTGTGTGGGAGGAGCGTGCTCGGTAATGGAGATACATTACCGCTCAACCAACCGAGGAATAAACCAAGACAACGCTGGTGCAAGAAGCCCCGCGAAGAGGAGAACAAAGGGAGAACGAAAACGAAGAACGGGGCGAGAGGACGTACCAGCAAAGTACGCTCTCGACAATTAAACAACCGGAGAAGGGAGAGACTCCAATAACTAAAAGTAAGTGACTAATTGAGTTTTTACACCAGTAAGTTAATAACATTAAATTAAGCTGGGTCAGACAAGTTAGGCCTACATTGTGGCCTAAGACCCAGCATCAACTCATAGCTTAACAAAGGTGAAGGTAGATTGCCCTAACCTAATCTTGTGAGGAATCCTACTGTGGACCTCAATTTATCTGCCCGCTCTGGACCATTTCCGGAATCTCTAGGCTGACCCCTCTAGGCTAGACTTGATCTACTCTATAGTTAGACTGGAGATATAAGGGGTGGGTTAATTGTGGATCAATTCATACAGAGCATTTTTCGCACAGTGATGGCGAACCTATGACACGCGTGTCAGCAGTGACACGCCGCAGGGTTTCAGGTGACACGCGATGGATGTTGAAAATGTTTGGTATTCTGATGAAAAACTGCAATAAATCGTCTACGCCCTAGTACTTTCGATTAATAAGTCAGCTATCTATGATTTTGTAGTTAAATTTAAAATGCATGTATGCAAGTGACACGCCAACAATATCATTATTTAAAAAACACGAATTTTGGCACACTTGGATAAAAAGGTTCGCCATCACTGCTTTAGGAGAAGAACAGTGGCCAATGGCCATCTACAACCGCAGCTATAGATCGGCCAGAAAGGAAATCAGAGATGAAGACACAGATAACATAAAAACCGGAGGAGGGCAGTTTTGAAATTAAGGATTTGTGCCAGACTCTATCAAACGCTTTAGCTATGTCTTGCGCAATCGCAAAGGTTTTACTGAAATCCCAAAAGGACCATGACCAAGAGTCAGAAATATGCAAGAAGATCGCCAGTGGAGCGAACCTTGTGGAACCCATACTGACGATCTTAAATAAGATTGTGAGAAGAGTTTAAGACTCTTACTATTAAAGGTAGATTCAAAAACTTTAGAAAGGCAAGAAATCAAAGCAATTGGACCGATAGGTGAGGGGTGGCAAAGACGGAAAATTTTGGCAAAGCGCGTAATAAACTGAACTAACCAAACCTAACTAAATACAGAGTACCCTTACTTCCATAATAATTAACCTTTTACCTTTTACAGCATTTTGGCTCACTGTGTGGAGATAATTAGAGAAAGAAGGATGAAAAAGAAATTAAAGAAAGAAGGATGAAAAAGAAATTAAAGAAAGAAAGAGGGATGAAAAAGAAAGAAAGAAAGAGGGGTGAAAAAGAAAGAAAAAGAAAGATGGATGAAAAAAAGAAAGAAGGATGAAAAAGAAAGACAGAAAGAAAGAAAGACGGATGAAAAAGAAAGAAAGAAAGAAAGACGGATGAAAAGGAAAGAAAGAAAGAGGGATGAGAAAGAAAGAAAGAAAGGGACGAAAAGAAAGAAGGATGGGTAGAGAGAGAGAGAGCGAGGACCTTTCACCCAGATGTGTTCATCTTCAGCAATTCACACCTCTGGTGCTATAAACAAATAACGAAATATTATATTCATTAAGTACTCAGGTAAAACTTTTCACACATTCTCCTTCACTCTGTTAAACACAAGTTTCAGTACACACTCGTATATATATATAAACCTTTGTCAAATAAACCTTTGGTTAGCTTCCGCCCGAATTGTTCATTCTGACGAAGGTCAAGCTTTTCACTCCACCTTAGACCGACAGTTTAACGTGGAATCCGAACCACGTCTCACCAGCAGCCCAGCGTCTTAACCACTAGGCCACCCAGGGTATACCCATTTATCTACCAACCACTTTCTTTATTGTGTGGAAGGATGAACAGCTGGGTTTTGCTGCGCGCCGGCTGCCGTCACCGGGTCTCGAACCCGGGGCCGATGGATTCGTAGTCAGCGACGCTAACCACTACACCACTGAGGTGTGTATAACTATATATATATATATATATATATAATATAATATATATATATAGTTAAGCGACATTGGGTCTGGGTAGTAGTTGGATGGGAGACCGTCCTCCGCGCCCAGATTATGTAGCGACCCGTGGTTCTGATCCCACGTAAAGCTGTAGGTCCCCTCCGTCATATGACCTTAGATGTTGCGAAGGAGGTTAAACGACCAATAAAATATATACATATATATATATATATATATATATTGGCTAATAATAATGATTAGTTAGTTTGCAGGTGGTGCTCAAACATGGAAGTGCTGAGGAACGAGTTAGAACGTGAGAGGGAGGCCAGAGTGAGGCTTGAAGAAAGGGTGATGCTCCTGACGGCAAAATTAGAATCCCTTGCGCCTTCAGTTACGACCCCTCCTGCCTCAGTTTCTACTAATAATATAAATAGTACTGATAGCCCTCTCTCTTCCCCTAGTTCCCAAACATTCGTTCAAGTGCGTAATGGAGCCCCATTGAGGAAACCTAAAACTTAACTACCAGTAATAACAAACAATAAGTTTTCTGTTTTAGGTTTCGAAGAGGCTGATGAACCGGAAATACGACTCGTTGGTGATTCTATTGTTCGAGGGCAGCTCGAGGAATTCTGTGGGAGAAACCCTCGTCGTAGGCGCCGTTATTGCTACCCTGGTGCGAGGGTTGAGGATATAATTAATAGTGTTGACCATTTTACAGACGGAACCTCTAAGGACACAACGTATGTTAGTCATGTCGGTACTAATAACGTTTTAAATTCTAGATCGGAAGAGCTGCTGGCTACAGTAGGTACAGGGACTTACTAGAGCGACTAAAGGAAAAAACTAATAATATTGTTTTAACAGGTATACTTCCTCGAATTATCCAACGTAGCGATTTCTACAGCAAGGCGACCTGTATTAATAATAACCTAAAATCTCTGCCAACAGGAAGGTGTCCATTTTGCGAATATTTGGAACAGTTTCTACGGCAGGAGAGACTTGTTCCTCGGAGATGGACTTCATCTTAATGACGTTGGAGCTGCGCGTTTAGGAAGACTATTTCATAATACTGTCTCTTCTTTTCAGGCTGCCGTAACTCGAACGGTCCCGGCGTAATTTCCTCAAATTTCCCTTGTGCGTGCGAAGGTATCACAGTTACAAACAATTTGAAGGTTCCGTCCTTAAATGCTCGTAGCGTACGAAATAAAATAAACGATTTTTTTCTCTTTAATTGCTTGTAAAGACTATGTAATGATTTAATTGCGATAAATGAATCGTGGCTTAGCACTGAAACACGTGACTTTGTAGGGAAGTATCAAATTAGAGGTTATAGACTTTTTGTTAAAAACAGAATAGGTAGGCGAGGAGGAGGTGTTATGTTGTATATCAAAGATAATATTGCGAACGTTATAGAATTAAAGCAGAGATGAAGACACAGATAACATAAAAACCGGAGGAGGGCAGTTTTGAAATTAAGGATTTGTGCCAGACTCTATCAAACGCTTTAGCTATGTCTTGCGCAATCGCAAAGGTTTTACTGAAATCCCAAAAGGACCATGACCAAGAGTCAGAAATATGCAAGAAGATCGCCAGTGGAGCGAACCTTGTGGAACCCATACTGACGATCTTAAATAAGATTGTGAGAAGAGTTTAAGACTCTTACTATTAAAGGTAGATTCAAAAACTTTAGAAAGGCAAGAAATCAAAGCAATTGGACCGATAGGTGAGGGGTGGCAAAGACGGAAAATTTTGGCAAAGCGCGTAATAAACTGAACTAACCAAACCTAACTAAATACAGAGTACCCTTACTTCCATAATAATTAACCTTTTACCTTTTACAGCATTTTGGCTCACTGTGTGGAGATAATTAGAGAAAGAAGGATGAAAAAGAAATTAAAGAAAGAAGGATGAAAAAGAAATTAAAGAAAGAAAGAGGGATGAAAAAGAAAGAAAGAAAGAGGGGTGAAAAAGAAAGAAAAAGAAAGATGGATGAAAAAAAGAAAGAAGGATGAAAAAGAAAGACAGAAAGAAAGAAAGACGGATGAAAAAGAAAGAAAGAAAGAAAGACGGATGAAAAGGAAAGAAAGAAAGAGGGATGAGAAAGAAAGAAAGAAAGGGACGAAAAGAAAGAAGGATGGGTAGAGAGAGAGAGAGCGAGGACCTTTCACCCAGATGTGTTCATCTTCAGCAATTCACACCTCTGGTGCTATAAACAAATAACGAAATATTATATTCATTAAGTACTCAGGTAAAACTTTTCACACATTCTCCTTCACTCTGTTAAACACAAGTTTCAGTACACACTCGTATTATATATAAACCTTTGTCAAATAAACCTTTGGTTAGCTTCCGCCCGAATTGTTCATTCTGACGAAGGTCAAGCTTTTCACTCCACCTTAGACCGACAGTTTAACGTGGAATCCGAACCACGTCTCACCAGCAGCCCAGCGTCTTAACCACTAGGCCACCCAGGGTATACCCATTTATCTACCAACCACTTTCTTTATTGTGTGGAAGGATGAACAGCTGGGTTTTGCTGCGCGCCGGCTGCCGTCACCGGGTCTCGAACCCGGGGCCGATGGATTCGTAGTCAGCGACGCTAACCACTACACCACTGAGGTGTGTATAACTATATATATATATATATATATATATATATAATATAATATATATATATAGTTAAGCGACATTGGGTCTGGGTAGTAGTTGGATGGGAGACCGTCCTCCGCGCCCAGATTATGTAGCGACCCGTGGTTCGGATCCCACGTAAAGCTGTAGGTCCCCTCCGTCATATGACCTTAGATGTTGCGAAGGAGGTTAAACGACCAATAAAATATATACATATATATATATATATATATATATATATATATATTATATATATATATATATATTGGCTAATAATAATGATTAGTTAGTTTGCAGGTGGTGCTCAAACATGGAAGTGCTGAGGAACGAGTTAGAACGTGAGAGGGAGGCCAGAGTGAGGCTTGAAGAAAGGGTGATGCTCCTGACGGCAAAATTAGAATCCCTTGCGCCTTCAGTTACGACCCCTCCTGCCTCAGTTTCTACTAATAATATAAATATACTGATAGCCCTCTCTCTTCCCCTAGTTCCCAAACATTCGTTCAAGTGCGTAATGGAGCCCCATTGAGGAAACCTAAAACTTAACTACCAGTAATAACAAACAATAAGTTTTCTGTTTTAGGTTTCGAAGAGGCTGATGAACCGGAAATACGACTCGTTGGTGATTCTATTGTTCGAGGGCAGCTCGAGGAATTCTGTGGGAGAAACCCTCGTCGTAGGCGCCGTTATTGCTACCCTGGTGCGAGGGTTGAGGATATAATTAATAGTGTTGACCATTTTACAGACGGAACCTCTAAGGACACAACGTATGTTAGTCATGTCGGTACTAATAACGTTTTAAATTCTAGATCGGAAGAGCTGCTGGCTACAGTAGGTACAGGGACTTACTAGAGCGACTAAAGGAAAAAACTAATAATATTGTTTTAACAGGTATACTTCCTCGAATTATCCAACGTAGCGATTTCTACAGCAAGGCGACCTGTATTAATAATAACCTAAAATCTCTGCCAACAGGAAGGTGTCCATTTTGCGAATATTTGGAACAGTTTCTACGGCAGGAGAGACTTGTTCCTCGGAGATGGACTTCATCTTAATGACGTTGGAGCTGCGCGTTTAGGAAGACTATTTCATAATACTGTCTCTTCTTTTCAGGCTGCCGTAACTCGAACGGTCCCGGCGTAATTTCCTCAAATTTCCCTTGTGCGTGCGAAGGTATCACAGTTACAAACAATTTGAAGGTTCCGTCCTTAAATGCTCGTAGCGTACGAAATAAAATAAACGATTTTTTTCTCTTTAATTGCTTGTAAAGACTATGTAATGATTTAATTGCGATAAATGAATCGTGGCTTAGCACTGAAACACGTGACTTTGTAGGGAAGTATCAAATTAGAGGTTATAGACTTTTTGTTAAAAACAGAATAGGTAGGCGAGGAGGAGGTGTTATGTTGTATATCAAAGATAATATTGCGAACGTTATAGAATTAAAGCAGAGAATTCCAGAACCGATTGTTTCGACTTTAGCAGAATTTAAATTCAACGATTTCAAACTTCTTCTTGTCGTTATATATAGACTCCCTAATCAAACAGCTGATACGGACGAAACGTTATATCGTGAACTAAAGAGAATAATAGGTAGTGAGCAGGCCTTAGTTATGGGTGATTTTAATTGCGCCAACGTGAATTATGACACAATGCCGGGAGACGCGGAAGGTAATCAATCGTTAGTTAATTTTCTCGAGGATAGCTTTCTTATTCAAAAGCTTGAGGAACCTAGGAGGTTGGACAGTATTTTAGATTTAGTAATAACTGCGGATGATAGGCTAATCACGGATCTTCAAGTAATAGAACCGTTAAGCAATAGCGATCACAATATGGTAGAGTTTGTCCTCTCAGTAAGTCACTCGAAACGAGCTAACTCGACTAAAATTCTTAACTTCCAACTCGCAGACTTTTGTAAATTTCGAAATGAATTGTCACACGTCAATTAGGAAAACGTAACGGGGATCTCTAACGCAAAAATAATGTGGGAATCGTTTGAAACAGTATTTAGGACCATAAATGAGGAATGTGTACCGTACAAGTTTAAGCATACGAAAGTAAACAACAAGCCCATGCGGTTTACTTCTAGAGTAGGGGATATTATAAAGAGTAGAGATAGGGCTTATAGGCTACATAAGTCCGATAAAGACAATTTGTGGTTACGAAACAACTACATATCTCTAAGGCGTGAAGCGAAAAATGTAATAAAAAAGTCCAAGCGCGATTTTGAAACTCCATAGCTCGTGACAGCAAAGAAAACCCAAGCGATTCTTTCAATTCGCCAACAATAGGAATCCAGTAAAGAGTGTCTTGGGGCTGTTGAAAAATACTGAAGGAGAGCTAGTTCCAGGAAAACAAGCAAATGGCTACCTTGCTAAACGAATTTTTTATGTCAATTTTTACAATAGAAGATGTAACAAATATCCCTACGGTCATAGACATAATACCTTTTGATAATCGTAATACTTTAGATAATATTGTGGTTAGTGAAAGGGAGATAATGCACTACGTATGTTGATAAAATGAAAATGCATAAATCACCGGGGCAGGATTCCATATATCCCATACAACTAAAAGAATTTAAAGAAAGCATTGTTGTGCCGTTAACAAAGATTTTTAATGCGTCTACTTCTGAGGGGTGCGTACCAGATAATTTCAAGTTAGCAAATGGAACACCTATTTTTAAGAAAGGCGATAAAGGTGCGGCGGGAAATTATAAGCCAATCAGTTTAACGTCTGTTGTAGGTAAGCTACTGGAATCAATAATTAGGGATTGTAGAGTCGAACACTTGGAATTGCATAATTTGGTTAGAAATACGCAGCACGGTTTTAGGCGAAACAAATCTTGCTTAACTAATCTTTTATAATTTTTTCAAAGCGTGGTTGAAGTTTACGATAGTCATCGGGCTGTAGATGTAGTGTATTTAGATTTTCAAAATGCTTTTGACACCGTACCGCACAAAAGACTCATTGAAAAAACTAAGGCTTATGGAATCAGGGGTGTAGTAATAACTTGGATAGAAGAGTGGTTGCGAGGTAGGAAACAGAGGGTGGTCGTTGATGGAGCGGAGTCGTCTTGGGCTAATGTAGTGAGCGGCGTTCTTCAGTGTTCTGTATTGGGCCCCTTGCTTTTTCTTATACATATTAACGATTTAGATGTCGGCTTAGTCAGTACAGTTTCAAAGTTTGCGGATGATACGAAGTTGAGTGGTAGGGCGATTAATGACGAAGATAGAGGTAAAATCCAGGAAGATCTGAATAAAATCGTAAATTGGTCAGTCACATGGCAAATGAGATTTAACGTCGATAAGTGGAAAATTTTACATATAGATTCGTGTAACGGTAATTTTGCGTATAGTATATCAGGGAAGGAGTTGGCAAGCGTAGAGCAGGAAAAAGTTTTAGGAGCTATAGTCACTGGTGATTTAAAAGTGGCGAAACAAAGTACAGCAGCGGTCAATAAAGCGAACAAAGTGCTAGGTTTTATAGCTCGGAATTTTTAGTACAAATCGCCAAATCGCGCGATATTATTGTTCCTCTTTATAAATCATTAGTTAGACCCCATTTGGAGTACGCGATCCAATTTTGGAATCTGCATATGCGAAACCATATAGACAAACTCGAAAGAGTTCAAAGACGAGTAACTAAAATGATTCCGTTGCTTAGGTCAAAGTCATACGAGGATAGGCTTAAGGAGTTACAATCGACTACACTCGAAATTAGGAGGCTAAGGGGTGATCTAATCCAGGTTTTTAAAATTATGAATGGGTTCGATAACGTAAATAGAGATAGCTTTTCCGAAATATCACAATTTAGTAGGACTAGAAATAACGGGTGTAAGCTGACAAGTAGAAGGTTCGAGACAGCAGTTGCCAAAAACTTTTTTACGCATAGAAGAGTAAATAGCTGGAATGGAAATTACTAAAATCTTCAGCCATTACGCGAAATGGCTGAAATTCCACTTTGGTCATTTCGTACAAGATCATTTGCCAGGTTAGGTCAACTGTATGCTCGGTTAGGTCAACTGGATGGCCGGCTACGTCAACTGTATGCCCTTGACAATTGGTTAGGTTAAGTTGTGTTATTTTCGTTAGTTTTAACGAAAATAACACGACTTAACCTAACTAATTGTCAAGGGCATACATTTGACCTAACCGGGCCTTCAATGGCGGACATCAGAATAACATTGAAGGTCCGGTTAGTATTTGAAAACCTCTATATTGAAAATTCAAATTGAAATGTCTTCAAATTGTATTTGAAGAGCGTTTCTCACTTATTTGAACAGACCTGTGGATGTATGTATGCTTTAGCAGATTTAGTTAATTAAATAAAGGTTTTCAATTTTATTGTGATGTTTGTTATTTCTATGAATTCATGACAAAAGTCATTTTAGCCATTTCACGAAATGACCAAGGTGGAATTTCAGCCATTTCGCGTAATGGCTGAAGATTTTAGTCATTTCGCAAAATGACCGAGTGAAACAGCCATTTCGCGAAATGACTAAAAGTTCCAGCCATTACGCGAAATGGCTGATTGCACACTTTGACTGTAATATATATATATATATATATATATATATATATATATATATATATATATATATATATATACAGGTGTTTGAAAACTTTCTGTACAAATTGTAATGGGGGATAGGCAACACCAAGACAAACCCTTTTCGTCTATAAGTGTATGTCCGCTGACGTCACCATTCGGCGCGAGAGGGCGCCGCTGCAATTGGCTAAAAGGTGAAGTGGGCTAGACTCGCGCTTGCCTCGGGCATTCTTAAATCGGACGTAGTACGCGTAACATGTTTATTTAAAGAAGGCATGTTTATTTAAAGAAGGCATGTTTATTTAAAGAAGGTGCTGAAAGTTGCGACCGGTAGCATCAATGCATGCCCGACAGCGTCGAAGCATTGACCGACGTACACGTCGAAAGATTCCCGGCATTTCGGAACAGTTCCAGCGGCGACAGCGATTCTTGCTACGAGGTCTTCTTCTGAGTAAATGGGAGTCTCGTACACGAGGTTCTTCATGTGTCCCCACAGGAAGAAATCGAGGCATGTTAAATCGGGCGATCTCGGTGGCCAGGCTACGGGCCCACCCCGGCCTATCCATTGGTCCCCAAAAGTGGCGTTCAGATAATCCCGCACATCGTTGCTGGAGTGTGCTGGGGCCCCGTCGTGTTGAAACCACATTCGTCTACGAATAGCCACGGGAACATCTTCCAGCAGTTCCGGCAACGTTTCTTCAAGAAATATCCGATAAACCCGCCCGTCGAGTCGGGCAGGCAGCAGGTACGGCCCAATCAACTTGCCATGGATGATACCCGCCCAAACATTGACTTTGCGTGCGCCCACACGTGAGAATTGTGCATGTTAAACACACCCTCACGTATGAAACAGGCCTCATCTGAGAACAGCATATAAGCCGGAAAATTAGGCTGCACCGCTGTCTGCTGCAGAAACCAGCGTGCGAATTCCACACGAAGAGGGTAATCCCGAGGTTGTAATGCCTGGACTCTCTGACGATGAAACGGATGTAACTGCTGCTCGTGCAACACTCTCCAGACCAGGTCGTGGTTCACACCGAGGATACGTGCAACACCTCGCGTGCTTGCGCTTGGATTGTCCTCAAATCGCCGTAGGATTTCTTCTTCCATGTCAGGAGTGCGCACGTTTCTCTCCCGACCAGTGTAATGCATGTTTGCATGGAATGTTCCAGTTTCTCGCAGTCGCCGATGCAAATGCGCAAACGTTTGGTGGTTTGGCACACGTCTGTTTGGGAAGCGCTGTCGGTACAACCTCACAGCAGCTCTTCCGTTTCCATTGGCAGCCCCATACACCATATGCATGTCAGCCATCTCAGCAGTCGTGAAGCGCTCCATGTTACGCGTACTACGTCCGATTTAAGAATGCCCGCGGCAAGCGCGAGTCTAGCCCACTTCACCTTTTAGCCAATTGCAGCGGCGCCCTCTCGCGCTGAATGGTGAAGTCAGCGGACATACACTTATAGACGAAAAGGGTTTGTCTTGGTGTTGCCTATCCCCCATTACAATTTGTACAGAAAGTTTTCAAACACCCTGTGTATATATACTGTATATATATATATATATATATACATATATATATATTATAATGTTATAATGTTTCAGACCAACAAAGACCCTAGGGTCCACTCATGGCTGGCCCACCTAACCGTGTTTGTAATTGTGTATTGTGCATGTCCTCCGTGGTGGCAGGGGACCGACAATTTTACATGGGTTCCGAACCACAAAAACCTTAATTTTACTATCTTAAACTATATCCAATCTATCAACATATGCGTCTAATATACAGGGTGGGCCGTAAGTTTCCATACATAGGAAAAATAAACATTTTTTTATGGACAACCATTTTTATTTATATAATATGCTCTACATGGTTGCCATTGTTTTGAAAACACATTTCAATACGTGTTCCCCACTGTTGATGAACACGCATTAGCACAGTTGACGTTATGCTTGTAATGGCGTTGGTGATACGTTCCTTTAGATGATTTATGTCTCGTATCTTTTCCTGATACACCATGGCCTTCAAGTGCCCCCAAAGATAGAAATCAAGGGGGGTGAGATCTGGGGATCTGGGAGGCCACTCCACAGGACCACGCCGACCAATCCAAGCATCCGGAAACTGCTGATCCAAATACCGACGCACGTGAAGACCATAATGAGGTGGAGCTCCATCTTGCTGGAAGTAAACTGGGAAGTTACCTTCCTCGTTTAGCAGGGATGGGAAAATCTCTTCTTGCAACATGTTAAGATACCTTTCGGCATTAAGATTTCCACTGACAAAAATTGGTCCAATAATTCTGTCACCCCATATCCCGGCCCACACCATCACTTTACCGGCACCTTGCATCTTCGTCGGACTCAGCCAGTTAGGGTTAGCATTACTCCAATAACGTATGTTTTGCCGATTAACCTCTCCATTGACGTAAAAATTTGCTTCATCAGTAAACAAGATCTTACGTCAAACGCATATTCTTAGGGTATCTGAAACATAAAAACAAACGTTTAATTTTTCCTATGTATGGAAACTTACGGCCCACCCTGTATATATATATATGTTATACGGGGCTAATGTCATACGCAATATTGAAAGATGAAATAAATACGATGAATGTTATATACAAGCACGCCCACCTTCTTAAATATTCTACAAGAGCAGGCGCTCGCCTTCTCCTCAGTGATTGACGCGAGAATCTGCTTAAATCTTTTCTAAGCCTTCAAGCGCGCGCCCGAAATATGAAATATGATATTAAAACCGCCATTCATTTTAATCAAAGGCGCTCAGATGCACTTTTGCGACATCTTGCGCTCGCTGTTTGCCCATGTACCTTCCAAGCTAACATCTCACATCCGTTTCGAGTTTCAGGATGGGAACCTTGAGTCTGAGAACCAAACATTTTCTTGGTCTCATGGTGACTCACCTCTCTGACGTATGTGAGAGTGGATTTCTCCCTATATAAGGAGGGGTCCAGCTATTGAAGGACAGACTTAAGATTCAAGACTTAAGATTCAAGATTCGAGATTCAGGGTAGACTCTGGTCGGAGCTCAGATCCAGATCTTGGTCTCCGCGGGTAACGAGGGTGCGAGTTACCTCGTATGCATTAGTTTTGCTTCGAGACGATCCTAGAACGAGCACAAGGTAGTTGTTTCAAGAAGAGGGCCGTTTGACTTTTGAATTAATGTAATTTAACCCCTGGGTGAAGGGTGAATTAAATCGGAATATCGGAATTGAGAATCTGACTGAAGGAAACGCCAGCAGACTTAATTCATTTATTTCTTAGTGATCTTAATTGTCACTCGTAGACTAAAGAACAATCCATTTATAGCCCGGTGAACTTAATTTAAAATATGACCTTGTGAACTTAAAAGCTGAACAATTTATTGTAAACTTTCGTCTGTAATCCGCTTATTTAAACTTAATTAAAGTGCCTAAAATTAAAGTTGACTCTCAGTTAATCCCATCATAATAAACCTAAACTCGACGAGTGAAACAAGGGCTAAGGAAGGCTCCCGGATTCCGTAAGTGACCAAAAAGGGGTCAGCGCACTCTGTAGGTCCTCCTCAGGACCGCAAAGGAGTACTCTATTGACTTGAGGGTTAAACTCATCGGGTAACCCCCGAGTATAATATATATATATATATATATATATATATATATATTATATATATATATATACATACACACACTTACTTTAGGCTGGCAAGACTTCCGATTTGTCTCCATTTACCACCACTCTTTGTGTTCTTTGCGTCAAGAAATTAAATAACCATCTTCCCAGCTTTCCAGTAATTCCTGTATTTTTAAGTTTATGTGCTATAATCCCATGGTCACATTTATCAAAGGCTTTAGCAGAGTCAGTATAGAATACATCTATGTTTTGTCCTCGACACGGTGTTTCCAGTATTTTCTCCTGGTGATAGGCATGATCTTCCAGCCCTGAAACCATGTTGATTTGAGTTGTATAAGTTCTTTTCTTGAAGGTCGTCGGTAGTTTCGCTTCTAATTATACATTCAAAGCACTTTATAAGGTGTGAGGTGAAAGCTACCGGCCGATAATTCTTGGGCATTGCTCTGTTACCACCTTTGAATAAAGGGGCAATGTTCGCGTTCTTTAATGGCAGTGGAATTTGTCCTGTGTCGAGTGATTTCTTTCATAGTACGCAGGGGTGTAGTCGAGGGGTAACGCGGTATAACGGCGTTATACTTCCTAAAATTTCAGTGAAGTAGCGTTATACTACCTACTGTAGTAGCCATAGCTTAATTAGCACAGATTTGCGCTCAAACTTAACTGTGAAGAACATATCAAATCTCATGTTTCTGAGCATCAACGGACCATCATTTCATCAGTTTCAGGCGAAAACCTACTTGACTTCATGGCTAAAAAGACACCGATCTGCAGATTATGATAATAAAAACCCACTCTAATAGACAGAGTTTATTTCCACAACAGTTTCGATGCCCACTGGCATCCTCTTCGGGTGGATACAGAAAAATGAATGAACCAAAAACAAGAGGGAAAACAGTTCAGGGACCATTAAGAAATTCGTACCTAGGTTAGATCCCGTTCTCCCGACATCGGAAGGGCATTTTATTCAAGGGTCCCGTTTATAAGTATATTCGCACAAATTTAAAACTATCTTCTTGTTCTATACATACAGATTCTATTACTTTTTACATAATTATTACATTTATTGCATTTATTATTGCATTATTATTTATTACAGAAATTATAAATTTATTATTACATTGATTATTACATTGTTGTTTCTTATACAGAAATTATACAGAAATTATGTCCTTAAATTTAAAGCGGGGAAGAATAATCAGTTTTGACGTTGAGTCCTTGTTTACGAAAGTTCCCATTGATGATGTACTTAGTTTTTTAGATAGAAAATTGCCAACATGTAACGTAGAACTAGGTATGCCCACATCTGTATTTGTAGAACTGATAAAACTCTGTGTCACTAATAATGCCTTCTCCTTCGGTGAAGAATTTTATTTGCAACGATTTGGTATGGGAATGGTGTTCCCTTTATCTCCAATACTGAGTACATTATACATGGAATCAGGGCCGTTTCTACCATTAGGGGGCCCTAAGCAGTATACCCATTTGAGGCCCCACCCCTCCATGCACCAACTCACGCCTTACTACATCACCTCAGCACACACATACAAAAATGGCTGTGTTAATGAAAAACAATTATGAAACAATTTTAATGAAACATTTATGTCCAAAACAACAAATATGTACTTTCAGAAGACAAAAAGAAAAAATACTCCTCATGAAATTCCTGAAAATTAGTTTATACATTATTTAGAATAAATGACAGAACTATGTATAAAAAAATAATGCAATTATCAACTACCAAACAATTACTAACTCTACGATACAATCGTGTAATAGCTAACAGTTATACAGAACAGTTTGTATCTTCAAAATTTTTGCCTCCTAGATTTTTTCTGGGCGAAATCATCAATAACATCATCATATGAAATCTCCCAACCAACGTCCTGGTTGATGCTTATGATGCCAAGGCTACTGAGGCGATCCTGCCCCATTGATGATCTGAGGTAGTTCTTGATTAGCTTCATCTTAGAGAAGCTCCTCTCGGCTGACGCTACTGTCACAGGTAGAGTGCAGGCAATTCTTAGTGCAACCCAGAGATTGGGGTATAGTTCCTCCAGTTGCTTCTGATGAATGAAGGAGAGAAGCTCCAATGCAGTCATGTTGTGTGAAAGTAAAGTCGGCAAGTTCTTAATTTCGAGGGCCAGTTCCCTTCCATCAATGTCAGAGTCAGCTCCATAGCTCAGTATCTTAGAGAGCTTTTCACACTTGCAGGACAAGTCTTCCTTGTTCATTGTGGTGAAGTTTAGGAGAACCCCAAATATGTCCTTCACATCATCTAATGTTTTGAATCTCTCATTTATTGACCCGATGGCACAATCCACCACCACATTGAAAAATTTGACTTCCAGCCTTTTAAGGCTTCTGTAAATAGTTCGTCAGGAGCTTCGTAAGCAAAGTACTTTTTTGTGAATCTGAGCCTCTTCTCCTTCAGCACAGCCTCCACATTCATTTCCTCACATATGTCCCTAGCTACGACTTGTGCTGCAACAAAACCTGTGTTTCTGTAGCTGGTGGGTGAGTTTTTTGTTTTTGTGAGGAGGTTGACTGCCACATCAAACTGCATTGTAGGAGACTGCAGAAGTTTGCACACATGGTTAACTGCATGAAGAATGTCATACCATACTACTGTGCAAATCTGAAAGCGATAAGACCCTACCTCCTCTGCAAGTGCTTGTGCTTCAGTCACCTGTGCTACTGGAAAGCTTCTCCTCCTCTATTTTCTTCTTTTTCCGTTTTTCAGCTCCTGATTGATAATGTTTCATTTTCCAAGATGCACGAAGTCACATCTAGTTAACCACAACTAATCTGCTAAATAATAATAATAATGATAATAATAATAATAATAATAATAATAATAATAATAATAATAATTGTTATAATTGTAACGTTAATCAAATACATTCAAATAATCAGACCATTTAGGTTTTAACCAACAAAATTAACATTATCTGAAAAAGATGAGAAAAGAATTAATAAACTTGAAAACATAACGAAAATAATCCTAGGTTTTAAAGTGTTACAAAATCTCTTAATAATTAGTAAATTAGTGAAATAATGTCTCACAATACTAGAAAAATTAAGCATTTAGGAAAGTATAAGCATATAGTAAGAATAAAGTTAAATAATATAGAAATAAGATCTCACAATAGTTATTTACGCATAACGACCAAAACGTTTCGTTTGTCTCCGTTTTATCACATTTGTCTCATACAAAAACTTTAATTAATAATAATAATAATAATAATAATAATAATAATAAGGATAATAATAATAATAACAATAATATTAATAATAACTTCAGCTATATTCCTATTCTTGCCCACTGAGCTATGACCTGGGAGCCTGTCTAGCGGCCCCCTAGTAGCAGCGGGGCCCTAAGCGGCCCCCTAGTAGCAGCGGGGCCCTAAGCGGCCGCTTAGTCTGCTTATGCCAGGAAACGGCCCTGCATGGAATATTATGAGTCGGAATTGTTACAAACAATATGTCCCAGGACTCTAATTTGGTTTCGTTATGTAGATGATATTTTCTCATTTTGGCATGACCACTGGAACAACTTTGACACTTTCTTTCAGTCATTAAATAATCTTGTTCCCTCTATTAAATTTAAATATGAATGGGAGAACGACAAACAATTACCTTTTCTAGATGTTTTGGTCATTAACGAAAGCGGAAATCCCAATTTCACGGTCTATAGAAAACCTACTCATTGTAATTCGTACATTCATTATTTTTCATATCATAATGAAGGGGTTAAAAGCTCAATTATTTCTTCCATGTTTCTAAGAGCACTCAGGATTTGTAGCCCACATTTGCTGGACCCGGAAAATTCAAAGATTTGGAACATTTTTAAGGATTTAAAATATCCTGAGTGGTTTATCAGAAAGGCGTATTTTAAAGCCAGAAAATCTTTTTATGCCCCTCGGGAACCTTCAGTTAACCAAAAACAATATGTGAGTTTGCCTTACATTGCCGACTTAGAAAGAGTAAAACCTTTGACGAGAGATTTTAAGTTTGCTTTGGCGTTCAAATATTCGTCTACTGTAAAAAGTAAATTGGTTAGGAATGACGTTGCAAAACAGGAACAAGTCTGTGTCTACAGCATTCCCTGTAAAAGTTGTGATTTAGTATACGTAGGAGAAACTGGAAGAAATATTGAAACCCGTATTAAAGAACATAAATATGCCTTCATAAATTGTAATACTAATAATGCAATTTTTTATCACGCCAACCAAAATGATCATGCTATAGATTGGGAATCAAGTAAGTTACTTTATAAATGCAATAATTATGGCAAACGAAAAATAATAAAATCTGTATGGATAGAACAAGTGAATAATTTTTTAATTTGTGCGAAGGTACTTATAAGCTGGACCCTCTAATGAGATTCTTGGTCAAAAATTCCCTTACGGCGTCGGGTGAACGGGTTCTAACCTAAGTGTGAATTTCTTAAAGGTCTTTGGATTGTTTCCTTACTTGCATTTGGTTCATTCGTTTTTTCGATAAAATGTAAATGGAATAATAAACGTAATAGTAATAAATGTAAATGTAATAATAAAAGTAATAAATGTAGAAATGCCATGGAGGCATCACTGGCCAATATTGCCATGGAGGCATCACTGGCCAATATTGCCATGGAGGCATCACTGGCCAATATTGCCATGACTGTTTTAACAGTGCCTGCCTCTAGTGCTCCAATTGAGCATGTATTTAGCCATGGAGGCATAATAATGAGGCCCCACAGAAGTAATAAATAATAATGCAATAATGTAATAATTATGTAAAAAATAATAGAATCTGTATGTATAGAACAAGAAGATAGTTTTAAATTTGTGCGAATGTACTTATAAGCGGGACCCTTTAATAAAATGCCCTTCCGGTGTCGGGAGAACGGGATCTAACCTAGGTGCGAATTTCTTAATGGTCCCTGGACTGTTTTCCCTCTTGTTTTTGGTTCATTCATTTTTCTGTATCCACCCGAAGAGTGGAAATAAACTCTGTCTATTAGAGTGGGTTTTTATTATCATATTTTGACCTTCACGTAGAAAAGTGAAGTTTTTTGCATCGATCTGCAGATGATACGCGTTCCAGACAAGTTTCAAAGAAGGAAACAGACATTCGTTCTGCATGGAGCCTATTGTAAACTATATGTAACTGTAGTATCTACTATATCACTATGAAACTGCATTATATCGTATACATACGACTGATACGAGTATCTATATGTGTGTGTTTTATTCAAATTAAAAGTAACTAGAGCATGTACTGTATTTGTAGTTTTATTTACTAAATATATATTTTTTATTTTCGAATTAACTTTTACTATTTTTATTCAGTAATTGTTTCATGAAACGTTCTATTAAAGTTTTGCCTGTAGCGTTACCCTTCCTAAAATTTTAGGACTACACCACTTATAGTAAGTATAGCGGTTTGGCAATACTCTCTTTACATTTCTTCAGAAATGTGGCACTCCATGTGTCTGGCCCTGGCGCCGAATTGTCTCGCATCTGTGATAGAGCCTTAATTACATTTCCTTCCGAGAACTCTAAGTCCATTAATAGGTTTGTGCGAGAATTTGTCCTTGGCTGATTTGTATCAATGTCAAAAAATTCATCTGCGTTTTCGACTTTCATCTCGGACTTAAGGGTGCTAAACAGAGTTAAATTGCTCCTTAAGCAGTTCGCTCATTTTTTTGGGGTCATTTGTGTGTTTGGCCTCCCGGTCTATCAACGGACCAATACTCTCTTTGCACTGCATTTTCCTTTTCGCAAAAGTGTAGAAGTATTTTGGGTTATTTTTTGTTTTCTGCTACCTTGTTTTCCTCATCGTTTGTCTTATGTATGAATGTTTGCTTTAGGTCCAGTTCTATTTCGCCTAGTTTCCTCTCTAATTTGAGTCTCCTTGCATCAGTTATGCATCTGTGGATATGTTTTACGGTTTGCTTCCGTTGTCTAAATAGTGTCCTGATTTTTCTCTCGAGCTTGCTACGGTTTCTCTTTTGTCTCTCTGGAACATGCTTCAGTAATATAGGTTTGGTTTCAAACTCCATTATACCTAGCATTTGTTTTGGAGTCTTCTCGTGAAGTAGTAATTCCCAGTTTACCTCCTTTGAATCTTTATTTACATTTCCCAATCTACTTTCTTTGAGTTTATGTTTAAGCCTTCAAATATTCATTCTGCCTCTCTTGGATGCGTTTTCGGACCTCTGGGTGCTAACTTCAATCGTATATCGATTAGGTTATGGTCGGAGAAATTTGTGTGCGTTACCTTTTTATTTAATATTATCTCATTGTTATTTTTCAAAATTAAATCCAAAATGTTCTCTTTCCTAGTGGCTTCACAGATTTCCTGAGTAAGGGCGTAATGTTCCATCATATCTAATAGCATTATTGCTTGGGTTCTATCCAGTGATGTAGGTCTCGAGATCGGTCTCGGTCTCGAGACCGATCTCGAGACCCAATTTGCAGATCTCGATCTCGATCTCGGTCTCCGCTATTTAGATCTCGGTCTCGACAGATGCGGTCTCGGTTTTTCTCCCCGAGACCTTTCGAGACCTCTCGAGACCGTAATGAAAAATACATTTTATTGGCATACTCATGATGGTGGCTTGGTTGAACAGACACAATTCAGAATGTTTATGAAAGTTTGTAAAAGTAAGGGACTCTAGGTATTCACTAATCAGTCACCCTGTTTTGAGTTGCCACGTTTGTCTTGCGGCGGGGTGTGGGTCTGGATTTTTTTAGGTTAGCGCTACACAAAAATTTGCCCTCCCCCCCGTCAGATTAATTTTATTGAAAATGGAAACACTAAATAGAGAATTATATATATTATATATATAAGTATATATTATAAGGCCACTTAGTGTTGCCAAACGGCGTGTCAACCTCTGTGGCGTGATAAAAACGATTATCCTCCCATCCAATATGTATTTGAAAAAATAAAATGCTTCACACAAAAATAATGCAAGAAATACAGCATAAAGAAAACAGTACTGATAAATTCAATAAAACATAGAATAACTCGACAAACCTTCACATCACTTATATTTACAACGTACCGATTCGTAGAACAAATCGCAATTGCCAATTGTAAATGTTAAAAAATGACGTCATCAGTGATGTCACGGCGGAACTTTTATCACGCCACACCTCCCCTTAAGCTGAATTTATTTTGTTTCCTAATCAGTTTTTGGCACGTGCTGTTAGTGACAGTGTGTGGTTTAGTTTTGAATTCCATTTTATTAACTGTGTATATAGATTTGTAAATAATCATACTGAAATATGTCTGATCGGTCAGCCGTTATAATTTTTGGCTATAAAAATCACAAAGACAATGTTGGAAAAGGTGATGGCCACAAAAAAAACACATGACATTTTGCAAATTTTGTGGCATTTCCATAACTGATATTAGTGGAACGACTTCAGCGTTCACCCGATGAATCTCATATTTTAGACAACTGCTCTCCAATAAAGTTTTGGCACCAGAAAAGGGATAAATTCCCATCACTGGCCAATATTGCCATGACTGTTTTAACAGTGCCTGCCTCTAGTGCTCCAATTGAGCGTGTATTTAGCCATGGAGGCATAATAATGAGGCCCCACAGAAGTCGAACTTCAGCAGATCTTCTGAGCATGCTGATGTTCCTTAAGTGTAATGAGCACCTATTATGCTTTAAATAAATGCACAAGTCAAACTGGGTAGTGGGTACGTTCATTAAACCTTCTGTAACAGATATAAAAGAAGTAAATAAATAAAAAGTACGTATATATATATTCATTTGTTAATTTATGGGCTACACTTTTTGCATTCAACACACTACATCTGAGAAAGTAGTTATTAGTTTATTAATATACTTAACATAGTTTAATTTCATAGTAGTGTAAAACAAATTGAAAGGGCATGAGCTTGGTCTCGATCTCGATCTCGGTCTCGAATTTTAAGGTGTAGTGCCTTGCACCACAAGATTATTCTTTATTAGTGAAAACTGCCACAAATTGGCATGAGTGAATTATTTAAATCTAAATAAATAAATACAAGTTAAATGTCTAGTGATCAAATTTAATTCTTAAGAATTCAGAGTGGTGTGACTAGACATGAATGGACTTTTAAGGATTATTTTGGCTGGTTGGTAAAATTATTAAGTAAAAACAAACTTGTGTGCAACGACAACACAAAGGACGCTAAAAAAAAACATTATTATTCGAAATCACCCCGCCAGCAAGCAAAGTTCCTTAGTGGTATGTTTTGTATTTGTTTATATTCTTTACTATTCCATATCTGTATGCAATACCGCATACTGTAGATACTAACATGCCTTATACTGTTTGCAATTAGTACCAAGATTTATACTACAAATAGTAATGTAAGGTTCATATAATAAATTACCTTAGGCTAAGTTAGGTCTAGGCAAAAGCCAAATTGTAACTAGCCTAACTGAGGCCTACCATAGTCTTTGTTTTAGATTAACCTCAGCTGGATATGTTGAAGAGGCAAAGGCCTGCCCATTAATTTTCTTAGTATATTTTACTTTATAAGCCTATTATGTTTCATGTTATTTTCTTAGCAGATGGCCTACTAATCATTTGTAGCCTACATATTTCCTTTAGTTTTCCCATTCAACTTAACACAATCCCATAACCAGAATTAACTGTAATTTATCATCCACAGGTTACTGGGGCCTATATAACCTATATGTATTTTAATTATTAATTATTGCCATTTTTATTATTCTTTTTCTCTGAAATATCACTTACAGTATTCTTGTCTATCTCTTTGCAGACAAGGTTGTCATTGTGGCTATTATTATTACTATATTATTATTACTATTATTATTACGATATTATTATTACTATATTATTATTACTATTATTATTACTATTATTATTACTGTATTATTATTAGTTTATTATTATTATTACTATATTATTATTATTACTATATTATTACTATATTATTATTATTATTATTAGTATAATTATTATTCCTATTTGTATTATTGCATATTCATTATTATAATCAGTATTATTTGCAGACTGTTATATATTAGCCAAACGGGCCATTATTTAATCTCGCCATTATAAGTCCATCAAAGTTGTTACGGGTAAAAATCCCCTTTGCATATACTCATTAATTGTTGTCAATAAAATATAAAAATTCATATTGATTTAATAATCAGTCCTTCCCTTCTTTTATTAAAATTAACTTTGCGCCGCAGTGCCGGATGCCAATCTAGTACTTGGGCGCTGGTGACCCTGGCATATAGTTAATTACACTAGGCAACAAATTTCAACTTTTTTTTTGTTACAGACACGTGAACTACTGATTCCTACTAAAGCGGTGATGCTGATTTCAGATCTGATATCAAAATTTCTCTATCACGTCCAGATTTTGTGTAACCGAAAACCCCTATTTTTCATTTTTTTTCTCACCCGCTTCTATTACGAAAGGCGTCTAAGATACTTTTCCGTGCCACGTTTTATGTTAAGCATACTTAAATAATTAGTGAACAGGGATGTCTTTCCTCCTTTATTCTGGCTTAAGACAGACAGCGGAATTCCGCTGGCGGAGTTACCACCCCTGCGCCCAACCATCCACCCAAAGCGCGTTAGTATTTTGTTGTTACTACTGAAAGGCAAATTCCTGTTCTTAAGTGAAACTTTGGTGTGTCCTCTTCCTTTGTCGCTTGTAGGATGACGAGCTCTCCTTCTGCAGGAACCAACAATAATCTCCCATCATATTTGGGTTGAAATTACCTTGGTATCTGTTTTCCATAACTGAGATCTGTTGGTGGAAGCGCTCACCATGCTCGTCACTTACAGCCCCAAGGTTGGCCGGGAAGAAGTCAAGATGAGAATGTAAAAAATGAATTTCAAAGACATTCTGCATCCCATTATTTCATAAGATTTACGCATGTTTTCTACGAGTTTACGGTGGTTTTCAGCTTTGTGGTTTCCAAGAAAATTTTTGACAACTTCAACGAAAGATGTCCATGCTCCTAGTTCATTCTCATTTAGGTTAGATGGAAACGATGAGTCGTGGATGACACTGCGGATCTGTGGTCCAGTGAAAACTCCAGCTTCTAGCTTAGCATCTGTCAATATTCCTTTGAATTTATCCTTTAAATATTGGAAACCACTACCTTGATGATCCATACCCTTCACGAAATTTTTCATAAGGCCAAGTTTAATGTGAAGTGGTGGAAGATGTACTTTCTGAGGGTCAATAAGTGCTGGGTGTTTCACATTGTATTTACCAACAACATGTTCAGTTCTAGATGGCCAATCATGTTTTTTGTAGTGGTTCTTGTCATCTCTGCTGTTCCATAGACACAAAAAGCACATATGCTTTGTGTAGCCCAACTGTAACCCAAGAAGTAATGATACAACTTTAAGGTCGCCACAAATATTCCATGTGTGGTCCTTATATTTGATGAGTCTTAGTAGCAGTTTCATCGATTCATAAGTCTCATTAAGGCCAGTGGCATGTGCTACAGGTATTGAAGGTTTTTCATTGCCGTTGTGCAGTAATACAGCTTTAAGGCTAGCTTTACTAGAGTCAATGAACAGTCTCCATTCTTTTGGATCATAGCGACAGCCAATCCCTTGCATCAGACCACTGATATCGTGGCAGAAACAAACGTTTTCTTCCTGTAAGTAAAATGATGAAAACTGCAAATGGTGATGGCGGAAATGGGAAACTTTGGTGTTTGGTTGGAGAAGATTAAATTCTTGAAGTCTTGAACCAAGCAACTCTGCCTTTTCTTTTGGTAATTCCAAATCGCGCACTAAGTCATTTAACTCCACTTGACTTAACAAATGTGGGGAAATATTTGCATCTGGAACATATATGCCATCTTTCCCTGTTTCTATATCACTAGCAGAATCTTCAGATGAACTGCTGTCTGTTATCGTTGCTGGTGGAACTGGTGGTGGATTTGTTTCATCATGTGGTACTGGTTTCATTGCTGATTCGCAGTTTGGGTACGTGATCTTTGATTTGTTTTTCTTTGTGAAACCAGCAATCTTTGTCAAACAAAAATAACAATCATTGAAGTGATTTTTCGGCTCACGCCAAACCATGGGGACTGAGAACGGCATAGCTTTTCTTTTACCATTCATCCAAGCTATTAACATTGCATTGCACTGTGCACAGCAAATATGTGGTGCCCAGTCCCTCTGTTGGTCTCCTAACTTACAGTCAAAATAACACTCGTAGGCAAGTTTAATCTTTGTTGTTATGTTTCTACGTTGTGGCTTAGGTGTATATTGTCCACAGACAAAGCAGAAGTTGTCTGGGTGATTTACACAAGCACGTCTATTTGATGCCATTTTGAATTACCATACAATATCTGAAAAAACGTAGAAAGTAATTATTACGATGTGCAAAATAAAAAGAAACACACACCGTAGTACAAAACAAATGCTATAAAAACACACAAGTCACCACAACCTGTCACTTGCTCATCAGCAGAGAGCTTCAACAACCGTTCTGCTTGACTGTCACGTAGCGACTGACCGTTGGGCCGTTGCCCGTTACTATGCTCTTGACTCAGTGTTGCCAACTCGGGATAAATTTTATTTATCAAAATTGTTCGAATTTGTATATAGTTGGCAAAAAAATTGCTTTAACCTTGAAAAGCAAGTTTCATATTACTGGCATTAAGCCGATTAAAACCAAAATCTGGACGTGGTAGAAAATTTTACTAAAAGTGATTTGCATTTTACACAAAATCTAGACGTGATAGAAAAAATCTAATTATAGATTTGAAATCAGCATACCGAAATTAGCTAGGAGCACCTATTTGGTCTTCTGTAACAAAATCTTTGTTGCCTAGTGTTATCTACGTAAACTTGTAAAGGTCTAAATAAATAAAACCGGACTCTTACAAAGGGTCTCGATCTCGGAAAGTAGATCTCGATCTCGAACCTTTGATCTCAGTCTCGATCTTGGTCTCACAGGATCAGGTCTCGGTCTCGGTCTCAGTCTCGGACTTGGTGGTCTCGACTACATCACTGGACTTTTATCATCTTTTGTAATGTTGCCATGAAACTTCTCAACATATATGACTTCGTCATTTTTCTTCCATGTCATGAATGGGACATTAAAATCTCCGCTGAAGTTTCAAGTAATTTTAATATGTTTTGTATTTCATTAGTGGAAAATTGGAATTCACTTTTTTTGGTGTTTGGTGGTCTGTAGACGTCCATAATGTTTAGATTCAGTTCTTTTCCTTCTAATATAATAACTTCGACTGTGCTGTTTGAGTTGTTTACCTTCGCCTCAAATGTGTATGTGTTTTTCACGTAGACACAACACCCTCCCCCTCGTCTAGCCACTCTATCTGCTCTGTATATGTTGTTGTTGTTGGTTAGCCGATCAGCCCAACCTGATCGAGCAAGCCGGCGGCACGCAGGTAACCGATCGCCCTTTCCGGAGTGGACCAGAGGTTCAGTGCACTAGTGATGTTGTGTTGTGCTCTATTTTGTGCTAGAGCGGTACAGTCTGTCATAATGTGTTCAATTGTTTGTGGTGTGTCCTGGCACAGGTGGCAGGTGTCGTCTGTGGAGTTGTCTAGTCTGTGTTTATATGTCTGTAAGTTAGGGTGATATCCACATCGGAATCGTGCTAAGTTAACTCGATCCGATCTGTTTAGGCTGGTCTCTGACCTGTCAATGGGTGGCAGCTTTGCACCTAGGACCGCATTCGGACCGAGTCGTGTCAGTGCTTTGTGGGTTAGGTGTGTATATGTGTTTTCTGTACTCTGTGATGTGTGTGGGGCGTGGTATGGATTAGAGTATTTGGTTATAATGTCTCTCTGGTGTTACCTTAATGGTGCGAGGTGTTGGTGCATGATTGTACATGCAGTGGCATGTTGTACATGTTGGGTTAGTTGTCGCTGCTGCCATGAATTGTGTTCCCCTCATGTCTAAATGTTCCCTAACTTTCAGTATTTTTGTTTCTGTGTGCATGTGTTATATTGGTGTTGTTTGAGTACATCCTGTAATGATACGAAGTGCGTTGTTTTGTATTGTCTGTAAGGTGTTTATATGTGTGTTTGAGATAATGGGTGCCCGGCATGGGCTAGCATAGTCCATAACTGAGCGAATATATTGTTTGTATATGAGTGATGTTGTTTCCTGCTGGTGTCCAAAGTTTGTGCCTGTTAGTACCCTAAGCGTGTTAAGTCTTGACGTACATTTGTTTTTAATGTCCTGAATGTGGTTTGCAAAAGATAATGATGTGTTGTATGTGACCCCAAGTATTTTGGTACTATGAGTGTGTAGAATGTTGGTGTTGTTTAGTGTAATCTGTAGAGTTATCTGGTGTTCTTTTGTGTTGCTTGTTAGCAAGGTGATGGTTGATTTTGTGGGCGCTAGTTTGAGTCTATTGTGTGTGATCCAGTCTTGTATACTGTTTATATATGTTTGTAGGTTATTTGTAGCGGTGTCGATGTTGTTGTGGTGGATGTTAGAGTGATGTCATCTGCATATGATGATAAAGTAAGTTTGTTATCTGTGGGTGTTGGAATGTCATGCATGTATAAGTTGGACAGTGTTGGTAAGAGAACAGAGCCTTGAGGGACCTCGTTCGGAAAAAGCTTGTTTTTGGATGACTTGCCATTAAATGTAACATGTGAGTATCTTCCTGAAAGATAGTTGCTCAGACACCTTTTGGTGTTATTTTGCATGTTTATGTTGAGTATTTTGTTTATGAGAGGGAAGCGTGGGATAGCATAAAATGCTTTACTAATGTCTATTGTTGCTAATAGTGTACGTTGAGCTGGTTGTCTGGAATTGATGTCATCCATGATGTGCTGCGTGAGGTTAATGAGTAATGTCGTGGTTGAGTGGTGAGGTCTGAATCCACGTTGAGTAGGCGATTGTGGTATGTGTGGGTTGGTGATTTGTAAGATTAGTCTTTCTGTTACTTTGGAAGGTGTGCATAGTAAAGTAATAGGTCTATAACCTTTGGTAACCTTTGGTTAGCTTCCACCCGGATTGTTCATTCTGACGAAGGTCAAGCTTTTCACTCCACCTTAGACCTACAGTTTAACGTGGAATCCGAACCACGCCCCATCAGCAGCCCAGCGTCTTAACCACTAAGCCACCTAGGGTACCCACTTATCTACCAACCGCTTTCTTTATTGTGTGGAAGGATGAACAGCTGGGTTTATCTGCGCGCCGGCTGCCGTCGGGTCTCGAACCCGAGGCCGATAGATTCGTAGTCAGCGATGCTAACCACTACACCACCGAGGCGCATAGGAAGCTGGTTCTGTTGGATTTTTGTTTGGTTTGAGTTGTGCAATAATTTTACCTTGTTTCCATATGTCAGGAATAATACAGTGTTGGTATGAATATGTGCTGATGTTTGTGAGAGCTAGTATTCCCTGTGGGCCCAGGTGTTTAAGGTGTATGTTAGATATGTTGTCTGGTCCAGTAGCCTTCGAATTCTTAATGTTTTTGATGATCTTCGTGGTCTGGTCTGTATTGAAGGGTGTAATGGTCGTGTCGAGTCTGTAGGTTTTCTTGTGTCTGGCTGTTTGTCTGTCTGCGTATTTCTGGTTGTTGTCTCTGTTTAAGTGATTTATCTTTGCGTAGTGATTAAGTAGAATGTTAGTTTGTTGTGTATATGTTGGGATATTATTTTGGCTGCGCGAGATAGCAGCGTGTGAGGTGTGAATGCCGCTGTTAGAGTGGGTAATGCTGTTTATAGTCTTGTATAGCCTGGATGTATCTGTGGAGTGATTTAGTGTTGTTTTGAATTCCCTAAATGTTTCTGTTTTTTTTTCTTTAAGTTTGTTGCTTATTTCTGTGTTGAGCTGTTGTAGTCCAGGCAATCTAGAGCAAAAATAGCTTCAACCTGGACAAAATTGCTTCAGAAGCTTTCTAAACTGTTTCCAGCTCAGGAACCATTGCAGAATAACATATCCAAAATCCGACAAAATTGGACCCCGGGAACACCCCCAAAAATGAAATTCAAAATGGCGGACTGGCAGTTTCCTACGAAATACAATAAATTTTAATTTCGCTTTGTAGAGAGAGTTATGACGTTTTTCTTGATCAGTAAAATGTTTTAAAACACATTTTCGTTTCAAAATTAACCTATATGACACTAAAAATTGTATTAGGCGGCTAGTATTAAACTATGACGTCACGTAATGTAAATAAAATATACTGTATGGAGTGTATGTGAGAATGGACATTGCTACATCTTTATAAACTTATAATATACAACTCTTTAATTCCTACTACCCACTATCAAATCTGCGTATCTGTGCTTGTCATTTTCTTTAAAACTGTTATTATGTTCTCCTTTTAAATACTGCAACACAGTTTATTAATTTGTGTTTTCTGTTTCAGACTGACTCGATGTACGGCTGACTCGGTGTGCGTCCGCCTTCAAGAATGCAGACCCCTGAAGAATTGTGCGTGATTTGTAAGGAGAAATTGGACAGCGGACAGGAAGTGGTTCACATCTCGCAAAAAGGAGCAGATGGTATAAATGCATCCAGCCGCAGCCGTGGAAGCGATGTTGTTGCAACAGCTGGAATAAGTGTTCACGTTGTATGTAGGAAAAGGTTTACGGATAAAAAGACCATTGAAATAAAGAAGCGACAGACCGCAGCCGAGGCAATACCAAGGAAAAGTGCTCGTTTTCATGAATACGCATTTTCCAGTGCTACTCACTGTTTGTTTTGTGATACCTTTGTGGACTTTTTTTCCAAACACAAACAAAAATCAGAGCATGTCAAAATAAGAACTACAGAGTTCTCCGAAACCATAAAAAGGTGCTGTGAAAGCCGCTGCGATGAATGGTCGTTTAATGTAAAAGGCCGTCTGGAGTATTATCTTCGTGATCTTCCTGCTGCAGATTGTCTACCATCACACCTGCAGAGTAAATTTTCGAAGTGGAAAAAACATTCCTCGCGCATACTCCTCCGACGATCATGATTCGAAGAAAGGGAGACCAACTAATGAAGAGCAACACCAAGCATTCCTTCAGACCTGTGCTTACCTGGAAGAGAATGATGATGAACAACTGTTGATTGGAGACCTAATTTCCAAAATGGAGGAATATCTTCAAGGAAGTCAGAGCTCTGTCTACGAACGCAGGCACATGAAGAGAAAGCTTTTAGAACGTTACGGAGACAAGATCATAATATCAGGTGAAAGTGGGAAGGCAGATGTAGTAACACTACGAGAGACAGCTAATGAAATTCTTATAGATTATCACAAAAAGTCGGAAGAATGTGATATAGATATAGAGCTACAGAAGATTTACCTAGTAGAAGCTGCTGCAAAAATAATCAGAAGTGATATCAAGTCTGTCGACTCGCCTAGAAAAGATGTGTATCCATCTCCAAATGACATCACTGCAGAAAGTGCTCTTGATTACATTCCCAACAGTCTGAAATTGCTATTATCAAAAGCATTTGCGGGACAGGATGCTTCAAGAAAAATAGGTGCAATTGGGCAGAGCATTATGCAAGCAACCCGTCCTAGAGGATTACTATGTCCACTACAGATCGGTTTGTCGGTTCAGCTACACCACAACTTTAGGTCAAGGTACCTTATTGACGTTCTCCATCAGCTGGGTTACTGTTCGTCGTATGCAGAAGTAACAAGATTCGAAAGAAACGCGGCGCTGGCAAGTGGGTCTGGCTCTTTTACTGTTGATGAAAACACTGCAGTCCTTCTAGCAGCAGATAACGTCGATCATGATGTCTGCACTTTGGATGGGAAGAATACCTTTCGTGGAATGGGTATGATTGCCGCAATAACTCCGAAGTTCAAGATCCACCCTTCTATTCACAGGCGTAATGTTGGTGACAATGACATTAAGAAGATTGCAACCGTTGACATTAGGGAATATAGACACGCGAGAAGCATATTGAGGGACATCTCATTCCGCGAACTTCCAGTACCCACTGCCACCATAAGTCGACTTAGTCTTCTCTGGCAGATATCTTCAGCAGAAAGATCAGGTCCAAGTTGGTCCGGAACAATGCAGGCAATTCACGGTGGATCAAGTGTCTCACATCCAGGTGTGGCGTCGATCACGTTCCTTCCCATCATAGATATGTCGCCAACTGACATGACCTGCATATTTTCGACATTACTATATTTGAGCAAGATAGCACGCGATCAAAAAGTCCCATGCATTATTACCTTTGATCAGCCTTTGTTCTGGAAAGCTTCCCAAATCATCAATGAACAGAGAGACCTGCAGGACATTGTTTTAATGCTGGGATCATTTCACACTCTGATGAATCTTTTGGGAGCAGTCGGTACTCTTATGAATGGTTCAGGATTGTCTGAAGTACTTCAAGAAATATACGGACCAAATGCCGTGCAACACATGATGTCTGGAAAAGCTGTTTCAAGAGCGATACGTGGTCATATGATAGTAGATGCAGCTCTTAGTACCTTACTAGTCGCAGACGTTTTCCCTCGTAATGAAGATGGAACTCCTCATGACCTCCATAAGGAAGCTTGTGACCTGCTCGACGATGTTATGACCGCCAAGCAATCAGTTGAGGATGTGGAATCTTCGAATGCATTGTCTCAGATTGCTACCACTTTGGATGCGAAGAAAACTGACCTACAATCTACTTCGCAAACAAGTCAACTCTGGTTGGAATATCAGCGAATGATCAACATTGCACGTTCCTTGATAACAGCAGACAGAACCGGCTCGTGGGATTTGCACTTGCAAGCTATGCTGGAGACCATCCCCATAATTGCAGCAGCCGGACATCACAATTACCTGAAATCGATATACCTGTACCTGCAGAAAATGTTAAGTTTGCCTTCTGAAAATCCAGCCGTTAACAAAATGTTCCAGGAAGGTAAGTTTGTGGTAAGAAGAAGCGACAGATTATGGGCCGGACTCGGCACAGACCTGGTGATAGAACAAGTACTAATGCGTTCCCTGAAAAGCAGAGGCGGACTGACACGCGGAAGTGGATTTACAGACATCCAAAGGACAACGTGGCTCTTTTCTATGCCTCTGTGTTCCACTTATAACTTAGCAATGCAGGAATACACCAGAGTTTTGTTGGAAAGTAGTGAACAGCACAAGGAAATGAGGGGAAGTAGACAAATCAGGGACAGTAATGACATGAAGAAAGTACTTGAACGTCTGGAATCCTTATCCCCATTCCATTCTACCTCGGGTCTCTGCAACATTGTAACAGGGCTAACTGCTGATCCTGGAGTTAACGTTCATCAATTGTATTCAATCGGTACGAACATTGTCGTAAAAATGATTGGGAAACAAGCCTTTACATATTCTGCCAAAAGATCTGACAAAGTGAAAACACTAGGATCTGCTTCTGCCGTTGTGATCACTGATGCTTCAGATATAGAAGTAGATCCTGCACTACTATTTCAGAGAATGATGACTGTTGTCACTGGCGGAGACATGAATCTTGAAGATGTCATGTGTTACGAACTGTGTGCATATCCTCCTGCATTGTTCGAATCACGAAGTATCTTGAGGAAACCCGATAAGTCTCAGCTAGCTCATGCAATAATCAAATACACTGACACTTTACGCATGGAAGAAGTTCAAGAAATTCAGTGCACAGACCAGTGCGTCAAGATGAAACATATGACAGCATCGCCAACTCATATGCCGATTTCACTCTGAAAACATATGGAAAAGCAATCATTGTTTTTGATGGCTACAGCAGCTCTCCTACGATCAAGGACATGACCCACAGAAGACGCAGCACCAAGACAAGCAGAAATGTGAATCTCAGTCCAAGCATGAAGTTTGTTGGCCAGAAGGAACACTTCTTGGCTAATGAAAACAACAAGCAAGCATTTATTTCCCTCGTAGGTGAGATGTTGAAGAAGCACGGGTGTACTGTTCACAACGCAGATGGGGATGCTGATGTGGACATCGTTCGTGCAGCAGTTTCCTCATCAGAAAATGCAACTACAACAGTAATAGGGGAAGACACCGACTTGCTGATTCTCCTTCTGTACCATGCCAAGGACAGTCGTTTCAAGTTGTACTATCGCAGCGATATAAGACGGGGACCATCTCCTAATCCTGTGTATGATATTCTCAGCATTCAATCATTGTTAGGCAATGACATCTGCAAGTATCTCCTGTTTGTGCATGCTTTCACGGGCTGTGATAGCACATCCAGAATTTTTTCGATCGGTAAAGCCAAAGCATTCGACACACTGATGAAGGTGGCTGAACTCCGTTCAGTTGCAAATACATTCTGTTCTGATTGTTGCCAACACTCTGACATTGAAGCCGCTGGAAGAAAGGCAATGCTTCTGTTGTATGGCTGCAAAACACTTGAATCCACTAACGCACTACGTCATCGAATGTTAGTTGAAAAGGTAGCTACAGCTAAATCTTTTGTTACACCCGAACGTTTGCCACCTACCGATGCGTCCACAAAGTACCACAGCTTTCGCACATACTTTCAAATACTAATCTGGAAGTCTACAGAAGAGAAGATCGATGCAGAACAGTGGGGTTGGTATGTAAAGAATAATTCCTACTACCCTACAGCCTGCGACAAGCCACCAGCTCCAAATTATCTACTCAACATGATCCGCTGCTCCTGCAAGACGAAATGTGCTACTTCAAGATGTGGATGCAAGCGTAATGGAATGCCCTGTTCAGCCGCTTGTGGCGAGTGCCAAATCAGTGGTTGCGATAACAACCCAAGTACCGGTAATCTATCCGATGATAGTGATGAAGAGGATTAATTTCTGTATGTTTGTGACCAGGTATCACTTCTTCTGTAATGAACATAACTTGAAACTGGGAAAAAAATAATTGTTGTATTATTGATTATAAAAATCTGTAAAAAGCTATATAACATTATATTTGCGTAATAACTGGTTGTGTTGTATATTGATGAATTATTTAAAACATTACAACTGAAAGAAAAAGCATCAAATGTATCTCTATAAATAAAAGCGTAAATTATATATTTTTTTTTTTCGTAGGAAACATCCAGTCCGCCATTTTGAATTTCATTTTTGGGGGTGTTCCCGGGGTCCAATTTTGTCGGATTTTGGATATGTTATTCGGCAATGGTTCCTGAGCTGGAAACAGTTTAGAAAGCTTCTGAAGCAATTTTGCCCAGGTCTAACTACAAATTGCCTGGACTATTGTATCTGCTGTTTTATGGCTTCTGTGTGTGGTGTTTGTGTGTTATGTTTGAGGTTGTTACGTTGCCTGATGAGGTGGGCTATTTCTCAAGTGTAATTTGGGTTGTATTTCCTAATGTTGCCCTTGGGTATGTATTTGTTTGCATTATTGATGATCTGTTTAAATGTCTCGAGTGTTGTATCGATGTTTATGATGGGTGTGCTATTTAATGTGGTGAATTGTTCCTCAGTCTGTATTTTGAACTGTTCCCAAATCAGCTTTCTTGTAATTTCTGTAAGTGTGCCTAAGGCTGTTGGAACAGAGTGTAGAACGTTGTAATAATGATGGGCAAGTGGTCTGATAACATTGTTTTTCTGTTCTCCAGCGTGTATGTGTTGCTAGTGAAGGGGGAACAGAACGTTATGTCTGGGGAGGAGTTTGACTAGCCTGCTTGATGGAGAGGTGTTCGCTTGACAGGAGCCAAGCGCATATTAAGACTTCAGCCGAGTGGCCGTTGTCTTATAGGGCCCCTAATCAGCCAGCTGGCTTAATCAGCCATTTGGTTTATCTGGCTGAGTTACCAGATTGCGCTGTTTATTTAATTAAATCATATATTCTGGCTTAATCAGCCAGTTGGCTTAGAAGGCTGAGTTGCCAGTTTGCACTATTTATTTAATTAAAGCATCTATTCTGACTTAATCAGCCAATTGGCATAGAAGGCAGAGTTGCCAGATAGCGCTATTTATATAATTAATGCATATATTCTGGTTTACAAACCCGCTTTAGAAGCCAGCCAATTGATATAATTAAATACCATGTAGAAACAAAAAGAATTAAATAAAACACCATTACATCATTCTGTTTATTTAAGCGAATTAATGGAAATATATAGAAATATACATTGGAATATATATGATCAAAAATAATAATAGCATACGGACGATGAATATATAATAAATATATAATGGAATATATATATGATCAAAAAATAATAATAGCATACGAACGGGAAATATATAATAAAAAATATACAAAGCGTTGTATTATCAGTATATCAGTACAGGAAAAATATATGCGGTTATATTAAATAATTAAATATATAATAAAAAATATACAAAACGTTGTATTATCAATATATTAGTACAGGAAAAATATATACAGTTATATTAAATAGTTAAATATATTGAAAATAATAATATACGAAACGCATAATCAAATGCATATTAGTACAGGAAATATATATATATATATATATATATATATACACACACACAATTAAATAAATAAATATATATCCTTTATGTTCTACGGGTTATATTAAATAATTAAAAATAATAATACACGAAACGTATAATCAATTGCATATTAGTATAGGAAATATATATATATATATATATATATATATATATATATATATATATATATATATATATATATATATATACACAATTAAATAATTAAATATACATCCTTTATGTTCTACGGTGCAAAACGCGAAACTCACACGTAATAGTCTACATCCACATCGATATTACTTTGTACTACGTGGTGAAACCGTCGAAGCAACACTTCACCGTTTAATTGATACGGATGCCTATACTCGACATAATGGCCTTCATATCATTCAATACTATTTTTGTGTCTACTTTACATCCGGTTGGCAAGTTATCTTTAAACACGGCTAGAATACAATCAAAAGCACGCACAAAGAGGTCATCGTTAACAACATCATTATTAAATATAAGTTTATAAACAAGCCTTTCCAATCGAGGGTTTTTTCTTACCGTCCCGAGCTTTTCAATCATGAACTCTTCTTCACAACGCATAGCGGCAATTGAAATAATCTTCCAAGTCGTAACGACAGCTATTCATTATATAGAGGTACAGCTCTTCAGGGTGAACAGTGTAGGTGAGCTCAACTCTGTACGCTCAAGTGCTTTGTACCAAAGTTCAGGATATTTCGAAGAATCTAAACCTTTTAAATATGCATCCAGCTCTAGACCATTCTCGCCTTGTTCATTCCTACATTCGATAAATCCGTCGAGCAGAGCGGTGTATGCGTATTCAAGAACCGTGTCAAAATAAATCATATCCGTAACACGAGCGTCTAATATAGGCTTCAGCTTGCGGAATCCGACGATTTCAAACATTCTGTCGAGGATCAAACGGTTTCGCGTAGGGACAAGAACGTTCTTATCAGATGCGTTCTTCCACATCAGTCGTATATCAATGCATGGTTGTTCGTTATTTATACACAACGTGCAAATAACGGCATATGAGGGGCGTCACTAATCTGCTCTCTTCTTGTACCTACACCTGCAGGCATTTTATAACGGTCCTCTCCCCACTTCTCAACTATTACGAAGACGCTATTCATCTCCTCAACACTTAAATAAATAACATTACGTTTGCTTGCTTGCCTGCAAATCGTTTCAAGTACACAGTTAATGGTGCCGGTTTCACGCCTGAACACGCACAATGACTTCGTCACGGAGACATCGTACGAGGCGTTGAAAATACTTCGCAAAGGAAGTTCCATCGTATTCGCACGTCCACTCGGTTCAAGCTCTGAGATGACTATGAGCCACAGGTGGACGGATCGGCTCGACGGGCGGAGTGAGTCACGCTCATGAAACGTGTACGGGCTTGTTCGAACTCGTGTGTTTCGTGAGGTACACGGGTGAGCGGCTCGCTGGGGGAGCGCGTCACACTGCTAAAGCGTGTACAGGCTTGCTCGAACACTTATGCTCTTGGACAAACAGAATTTTCCACTACATGAAACAATATCGACTTTAATGATTTATCACTCACCAGACGTTCATTTCCATAAAATAAACATCTTCACAATCCGGCGCACTATTTGAGAGAAACATATGTCCATATTTGTCCTTTTTGTTTAACAAGCGATACTCGTCTCTAAAGTCTGTTAAAAACTCACACAGCCCATTAGCCACAACCTCACTACAAACCTCATCATGATATATATTAATATAGTGGTAAAAATACTTAAGATTTTCCATGATGACAAGATTTACATTCTCAACCGTAGGGTACGAGTAGTCGGTATGGTGTAATATGACATAAGATCGCTTGTCACACCACTCATCAACAAGACTCACTATCAATAACCGTTGCTTATCTTCTGAACGTGTTGCTTCTTCTAACTTCGGTTAGGTCTATAACATACTTCAATACATCGTCTGTACTACGAAATCCTACAATGCCCTCGCCAGAATACCCGTAGAGTATTTGAACATCTTGGTCCTTCGCACGGCTCAATGTAGCCTTAAAAGTGGAAAAGGAGGGGGGGAATAGGGAGTTTTTCAGTATCCACCACATTTTGGCACTTTGCCGAATATCATTTCATAAATGTTGAACACGCAATATTAAAGGTAGCCATTACTATTTTTCTTCTACGCGGGAGAATACACGTCTGAGCTCAAGGGTATGCAGAGGTCAACTGAGCACGCAGGGATAGAAGCATGGTTAGGTAGCGACAGGACTCACGTTGCCGGTCTTACAGTGGGCGGGGCTTAGCTTTCTCCTTTGCACGCACGCAAAGGAGAAAGTGAAACGCTAATTGAAACACGATTTATTTAATAAACAAAACATTCAAGGTATATATATTTACAAATACGTGCAATAAATAAGTTAACAATCGACATATCAAAGATTATGGTATCCAAAGGGCACGGTATCATAGCACACCCAGCTAATCTTACTTTTGAAAACTGTCAGGATATCTACTTATGGTTACAATTTCTTGTTACTCTAACATAAAATTAATCCCATCATGTTTTTAATTATTGTCTGTTTTCATCGTGATTATTTCGGCATTAGACGAAAGCGCTTGAGCACCACTCTGTGTTTCCTTTCCTTCGTGGTTTTATTCAATATATATATATATATATGGTGGAGATTTAATAATATTTTTCTCGATAATTCAGCACCGCTGTAGGATTTTTAAATTACCAAAACTTTTAAGAATTATCTGCATTTAAATTCGTGGCATTTCTCTTGTTTTAGCTCTTTATTTTTACTTAACCTTATAGGACCGATGCGGAACTCGGTCGTGTTATAGCTACTTTTGATGAAAGGGGAATAAATGATATGGATGCTTCTCTGCACAATCAACTCCGTGATTATCTAGGAACTAATGTAAGTATTTTTGAGGTTAAGAACAAAACACATTGTATTTTCATTTATTAAATGGCAGAAAACATGTACAAAGCGGAACCAGTATCCGTTAAATAAGTTGTGAAAAATGCTCTGTATGAATTGGTCCGCAAATAACCCACCCCTTATATCTCCAGTCTAACTATAGAGCAGATTAAGTCTAGCCTTGTAGGGGTCAGCCTAGAGATTCCGGAAATGGTCCAGAGCGGGCAGATAAATTGAGGTCCACAGTAGGATTCCTCACCAAATTAGGTTAGGGCAATCTACCTTCACCTTTGTTAAGCTATGAGTTGATGCTAGGTCTTAGACCACAATGTAGGCCTAATTTTCTAACCCAGCTTAATTTACGGCGTTTACTTCTAACTGGGTTAAAACACAATTAGTCACTTACTGCTAGATATTAGAGTCCCTTTTCCCCTTTTGTTTAATTGTTGAGAGCGTACTTGCTGGTGTGGATTTATTCCGTTGTTTGTTCTTCTCCCTTCTCTCGTTCCGTCTTGTCGCCCCGTTCCTCGTTTTCGTTCTCCCTTGTTCTCCTTTTCGCGGGGCTTTTTCCACCAGCTCTCCTTGGTCTTTTTTTTTTGGTTGGTTGATCGGTAATGTATATCTATTACCGAGCACGCTCTTGTCACACAGTATATAAATACTAGTGTGGAGAATAACTCTGGTGAGCAACCAATTGGTTTCATCCACCCAGTTATTGACATAAAAGGAATTTAATAATTGTTAGATTAACTACCTACCGGCTACCTACTCAGTGAACCATTTTCGTTACCTCCCAACCACCCACACATCAGTTTTCCATGTACTGGGGGCCCCGGGAGATAAAAATTTTGGTGTCATTGTCACCAATTTTTATGTCTGATTGTAGACTAGCTAACTATTTGACTGTAAATGTCTGTTAATCTGATTAACAGTGACTATCCTCACCTTCTCAGGGAGAAGATGTAGCATTTAATTAGAAGATAAAATATACATCCATAGGATGAAACTGTCTATGGTTTTTACCATAAGAAAAGGAAAAGTGAAAGTTAGAAGATGAAATTACAATTCCCCAGCATCTATTTTTTGTTGTAAAACTAGTTGCGCCTTTAACGCTGTTTGTCGCTGAGGTCTTGTGTCTGTCAATGTTGTAGTAGGATGTGTTACCACTCCTACTGTCAAAGGAATAGTTACTGGAAGTTCAGTGTCTCCAGTTGTTACTGTCGGTGGAGAGGGCTCTCCAAAGTCCATTGTTTTGGGTCCAGACTCTAAGGGGTACAAAAGAGAAATGTCTCTTGTTGTGTCACCCGTTGAAGTTCTTAATTTGACCACTCTTGTTACCCCGTCTGCCCCTGGTCTGAGTTCTAAAACTCTAGCCAGAGGCCAGTATTGTCTTGGAGTACTGTCATGTATGAGAACAAGGTCCCCTACCTTAATTGTGTCAGACCAATCCTTCTTAGTCATTTGTTGATGTCTCTCCCTTAGACCCATCAAGTACTCAGTTTTCCACTGTTTAATGAAATGAGCTTTAACTCTAGTTAAGTGTTGTAACTTAGTTTGGAGTTCATCATGTCGTTGAGTCCAGTTTGGGTCTTCTGAAGAGTCTATATTGTAGTCCGGCAGGAGACTAACTTGTTCTCCCCGAATCAAATGATTTGGAGTTAATGGTTCCGGGTCATTAATGTTGTCACTCACATAAGTGAGTGGTCTATTGTTGATGATGTTCTCAATCTCAGCTAGGAGAGTGAGCAACTCAAACAAGTGTATCTGTTTTTTACCAATTGCTTTCTTCAAGCAATTCTTTACTGTTTGTATATTCCTCTCCCAGATAGAACCATACCAAGGAGAGGCAACCGGAATATACTTCCACTTTATGTTTGAATTTTGTATATATAATTGTGTGAGTTCGTTGCTTAACAAGTCGTTGATGACTTGTTCACTAACCTTGAAATATGTAGCACTGTCAGTCCAAACTGTCTTGGGTACTGAATGTCGTGCACAATCTCTTAAAGACAGCAACAAAAGATTCTGCTGTAAGGTCCTCCACAACATCCAGATAAACAGCTCGAAGCAGCACATGTAAACAGTACAATGTACATTTTTTGTTCAGTGTCAACCACCCCTACAGTCAATGCTCCTGTATAGTCAATGCCTACAGTCTCAAAGGGTCTGTTGAGAGTAACTCTCTCCTCTGGTAAAGCAGAAGGATTTGGTTTCCTATACTGCCTAGCATGAATACGCCTACATGTGACACACTCACTCAGGACTGTTTTAACAGTGATCCTTCCCTTGGGTATCCAATAAGTTTTTCTTAATGTAGTTAGTGTCTGTGGTACCCCCATATGATGTACATCATTGTGTGTTTGTCTGATGATTAATGTTGTCAAATAGCTAAATCTACGTAAAAGGATTGGATGTTTGCTTTTGTAAGACAGTTTTGATTTGTGTAATCTCCCTTTAAACCTTAGAAGGCCTTCCTCATCTCTGAACAAGTTTAGATCCACAACTACTGATGGTACAGGCTCTTTTGTTTGTTTCCCATTAGTCAAGAATTCTAACTCTTTATTGTACTCCTTTTGTTGTGCATGCCCTATCCAGTACTTGGTTGCAACTTCTGTATAATTATGCTTGTTTTTATTTAGCTGTTTGTTTAGTGTAGTTAAACAGTTGTGAGCAAACCTCAAATAGTAGGCTGTGACCCTGACAAGTTTGCTGAAATCAGAATAATGTTCATAATTAGTGATTGGTTCAACCTTTTCATTTGAAAAGATTAAATTTTGTTTAGTTGGAACATAGTGAAAGTTGACTTGTAGGCTTTCATTAGCTTCAGCTGTTTCTTTTAGCCTATTTCTTACAAAGATGTTCTTACTATTAATGCTATCATTCCGTATCCAGGCAAGACAAATCTGACTGTCAAGCCAGATGTGGATATCAGTTATGTTCACATCATGGTAAGCATCCTTAAGCAATGAAATGGTTTTAATGGCTAATGCAGCAGCCAATAGTTCCAATTGAGGTATGGTTCGGGTATGTTTGAGAGGTGCAACTTTCCCTTTTGCATAAATTAGATGACTTTCTGTAGGACTTACAAGGTACGCACAGCACCCATAAGCCTGTGTGCTTGCATCAGCAAACACATGAAGTCTCTGGGGCTTATCCGTAAACCCACAGCACCTTTGTATTTTAATGTTCTGCACTTTTGTTAAATCAGCAGCTAATTTCTTCCAAGATTTTTGATCTTCAGTTGTTATTGGATCATCCCACCCAACATTTGTCCTCCAAACTTCTTGGAGGAGAATCTTTGATTTTATTGTTGAAGGCAGGAATAGACCCATGGGTCAAAAATTTTTGAAGCCTCTGATACTATTTGTCTTTTAGTATTTGCTTCCTCATCAAGTTTAAAACCTTTAGTACGGATTGAATCATGACTGTTAGAAGTTGCATCCAAATACTAGTTCATACCTAAAGTTTTAACTCTGTCTGATAGCTCAGTAAGACCATTATTATCCTTTAAAATTTTTTTGTTTAAATCCTCATCATTTGAAATCCACTCTCTAAGTTCAAAGTTACCTTGTTGCATAATGTTTTGAGAGTGTTCATAGACCTCAGATAATTCAGATTTTGTTGTTGTTGAGCCTATTAGATTGTCTACGTAAAAATGTTCCTTGAGGAAGTTCAGTGTTAAAGAGTTATTAAACTGGTTCAAATGATGTCTAATTGTCAATGCTAATAGGCTAGGTGAGCAATTGGCTCCAAACAATACAACATTAAATCTATAGGTTATGAACCCTTTATTCAAATCAAATGGATCCCTGAACCATAAGAACCTAAGTTGGTTCTTGTCATATTCATTTTTAAGATTTATTCTCAAAAATGCCTTTGAAATGTCACTTTGTACGGCATATTTATCTAACCTGAACCTGAGTAAGATCTTCACAAGGTCAGAAATGAGATTAGGACCCTCAATCAGGCAATCATTCAAACTGTGTTTATCACTGTCTTTGAGGCTACAGTTATATACTACTCTGAGTTTTGTTGTTGGGGCATCTTGTCGATAAACCCCCCTGTGGGTTAAATAATGACAACCATCTTTTTTAAAAGGGTTATTTGTTACTTCTTCAATGACGCCTTTCTGTAGCTGTTCTTTGAAGACATCACTGTACATTTGAATTGTATTATTTTGTTTGAGTTTTTTCATTACTTTATATAAATGTCCTTTAGCTACTTTGAGATTATCTCTTAAAGTTGGCCAATTTATTTTCCAAGGTAACTCAACAAAATAACTATTGTCTTTGCACTGAATGGTGTCTTCAGATCTTTCTACCATTAACTGATCTTCTGAAGTTTGATTTGTGTCATGTATACCCACAGATTCTAGCAATAAAGTTTGAATTGCCTCATCCAGAGTTTCATTTGATAGTGATGAATTAATGTTCTCAGTTGTTATAATATTATTCAAAGTGTTGCTATTCTTACAGGTGTTATGTAGGACTGAGTTGAGGCACATAGTATTTGTTAGTCATGAACTAGTTTGGTTTAGGTCTAGGTTGTATCTGGATAGGTCACCCAAAGGGGCTATCCCTGATGGAGTCTGATAAGCTATACCATTACCTATCTTCACTATGCCCTTATGAATAAGATGAATATAATCTGCCCCCATTAACATTTCAATGTTAGCTACTGTGTTGTTTGTGATATGTCTATCAGCTATATTGTATTGTTTTCCCAAATGATTTATGGTTTGTTCTAGTTTGGGTATAACCAATTTGTTTTATCCTACTTTTGAAATAATGATTGCTTCAATTTTTTCTAATTCATTTTCTACATGTAGTTCCAGGCAGTGATGGGCAGAGCTGGGCAATAAATACATTGAATGTATTTAAATACTAAATACACGGGAGAAATGTATTTAAATACTAAATACTAAATACATTTTACGAATGTATTTAGATACTAAATACAAAATACATCAATTGTATTTAAATACATTTGTAAATACATTTTAAATACATACAAATTTTAACATATGCATTCACTAATTCATGAGTAACAACAATATAAAATGAGTAGATGAGTAGATGAGACATAAACGTAAACATAAGACGTAAACATAAACATAAGGCACCTTACGAATTCTCTTTTATTTCACGGTTGCTGCGGATCAAAACCAATCTTTCAAAAGTTTTGTCTGAAAGAGAGTTTCTTTTGGGAGTCAAAGTGATTCCCGCGAATGAGAATATTCGCTCTACCGGTGCCGAAGATGGTAATGTCGTGTTATAGCGGAGGAACAGTCTTTTTATGAGAGGATGTTTTCCCAAACTGTTGATGGTCCGATCGGAATCTTGTGGAAATGCCAATACATTCATGTCTGCAGATGGTGCAATAGAGGACCTCGAAGACGAAGAGTTGTACTGTGCTAGTACAGAACGTGTATTAAACCAGTAAAAGTATTTACATTTTTATATTTTGAGTATTTAAATACTCATTAAAGTATTTAAATACTATATTTAAATACATGAAAAACAATGTATTTATAAATACAGTTCTAAATACACAAATGTATTTAAATACGTATTTAAATACAAATGTATTTAAATACTGCCCAGCTCTGGTGATGGGCAGTATCTAGATACATGTATCGCCGATACGTATCGATCGATACTTTTGTATCAGTATCGGTATCGCTTTAGCTACTTGACAAAAGTATCGATTTATCGGTATCGCTAAGGCCAATTTTCTTAAATGTATCGAAAAAAATCGATACTTCGATACATCGATACATTACTAAGAATTTTTAAATATTTAAATAGATGTTATAATATGACACTACTGAGTTATATTTATGAATATACATAAATAATAATATTATTAAATATTTATTTAATGACAGTACTACTCTACTGGTCACGTCACACAGTACGGCGCAACGTTTAAACACGTTTGTACTTGTGTTATTGAGATTAATTAACCATAATATAGAAACGCTCATAATATAGAAACGTTCATATAATATAGAAACGCTCCAATCTCTGAGGCAGTACCCAGGAATTCTACTGGTCTTACTGAAGTATAACACACCACTACCATCCTCTGCTCCTGTAGAACGGTTGTTTAGTTTGGCTGGTCACATTCACGCTCCAAAAAGGAATAGACTGTCTGACCAGATGTTTAGCCAACTGGTATTTTTGAAGGGTAATAGTAATTACTTTTAATTGTTAGTGTAATATTTTGAGTCATTCATGTATCCTACAAAATTAAAACATACTTTCATTAAATAAAGCAATTGTTTTTATTTACATCCATGAAACCCATTAAAATGTCGTTGATTTTACTTACAGTGCGTACAAATTACTAGTATAAACAATAATATCTAATACCTACATTTTGAATGAATAATTATAAAAATGTACCGGCGATACATGTATCGGCGATGCATGTATCGGTATCGGTATCGCCTAAGACGTTCTTCATGTATCGATGTATCGGTATCGCTTTAGCGATTTTCATGTATCGATGCCCATCACTGGTTCCAGGTCAATTGTCTTATAGCTATTTTTGTTATCCTTAACAAAGGATGTGATATTGAGTTCTTGTTCATTCGGGTTTGGTGTCAAACCCAATTTATTAACTAAATTTTGCGAAACAAATGTTTGTTGAAAACAAGAGTCTATAAGACATCTCACTGGAGTGGTGCTACCCTCACCATTCACTAAGTCCAAAGTAATAGTTGGTAAAAGAACCTCAGTGTTTCTTGTTACGTTGTTTGAACAAACAGAATGTCCCATGAAAGTGGCATTTTCTTGATTACCTTTGTTTGGAGGAGGTATCTTTTGAGTTTGAATATTGTTGTTTGGACACTTCGGTGAATCACACGTTGATGAGACATGTAAACTTTTACAAAATTTACAATTGAATCTTAACCTAGATTTACAGTCTTTCTTATAATGTCCCTGGCCAGTACACTTTTTACATAGGTTCAACTGTTCACATCTTCTAGCTCTTGAGTTAAAGTCTGAATATTTGTCGCACCCAGTACTACTGTGTTCATCACTTGCACAAAATTTGCAATGTGGTGTGTAAGTTGAGGCAGCAGTTACATTAAAGTTCTGTAATGTAGGTGTTCGTGTATTACAGTTGGTCACATTTGATTCTACAGTATCAAGTTTTGTCTGTTTGGCTGTAGCTAGTTGGTCTCTTGGGACAGTCTTTGGTTTATCCATAGTCTGGGTCTTATTTTGTGTTGAAATATTTCTCAATTTGAAATTAGTTAGGATAGTTGGAAAGTGTTTTCTGATGTTTTCAAGATTAGGACAATTTTCTCCTGTCTTTAGAACTAAAACATCTTTAACGGAAGGCACCTAAGAACTACGCCTTGTGTAAGCCAAGATGAAGCTTCAACATCTATCTCATTGCTAACCAGTTGTCCCATAATAGCTTCTAATTTTGAATAAAAATTTTCCATATCACTGTGGTTATCTTTTACGGGTGCAAAATCAATAATTTGTTGAGATAATTCCAATATAATCTCATCTTTATTAATGCAATTACGTTTCAAGAGATCAATAGCTACTTCATATGAATTCCCCACAGCTGGTAAATAGGCTATCATGTTATAGGCTGGACCTTTAAGGAAACTAGTTAAGTAGCTAAACTTATCAACAGTTGGAATATAAGGTTTATTACCTATTAAACTCTCAAATTTTTCAATGAAAGATGGGAATTGTACCGTGTCCCCATCAAATGTTGGTACTAGCAAAGTGGGTAACTTAGCCCGAAATTCTTGTGACTCGGGATTTGGCATGCCACTTAAATTTTGTTGAAAGTTAGCTCTACTTTGATTAAAATCAGAAATAGGTTTATTTGGTGTTAAGTCAGTCAAACGAGACTGTAATCTCCTTATGTGTTGTTCAATTAAAGCTACCTGCTGCTCATTATCAGAGTAAAGGTCTATAAGTTGTTCATCAGAAATTTCAGGTTCAATTAACTTTGAAATACTCTCATCAATGGCTATTATATCCTTTTTTAAGTTATCCAATTTAATAATTACTAACTCTAAATCTTCCTTGCCTGGTTGTGTAATTTTTTTAAAAGTGTTCATGGCCTTTGTAACAGCACCCTACTTTCCCCTCTTTTTCTTTTTTAATTGTTTCAATTCCTCACTGTCCATGTTTAAGTCAAAATTGTTTAACTGGGGATCGTAATGAAATATAGGACAAGAAGAAATTACCAGAGACAAGAGATCAAATAAATTGAGTAATCAGACAAAATAGTCAAGTTTTAAATTTAGTTAAATCCCCCCAAGTATTTATGTGTCACTCAGGTCTAAGCTTATAAGAGAATGGGACTCCTTAAATGTAAATGTTTCCTAGTTTGTTCTTCTCCCTTCTCTCGTTCCGTCTTGTCGCCCCGTTCCTCGTTTTCGTTCTCCCTTGTCCTCCTTTTCGCGGGGCTTTTTCCACCAGCGTCCTCTTGGCTTTTTTCTGTTGGTTGATCGGTAATGTATATCTATTACCGAGCACGCTCTTGTCACACAGTATATAAATACTAGTGTGGAGAATAACTCTGGTGAGCAACCAATTGGTTTCATCCACCCAGTTATTGACATAAAAGGAATTTAATAATTGTTAGATTAACTACCTACCGGCTACCTACTCAGTGAACCATTTTCGTTACCTCCCAACCACCCACACATCAGTTTTCCATAAAGTCTTAATGGCTACATTTTACAGTTACAAATGTATATACAACTTTACACAATATAGATATACACCTTTACACATTACGGGGGGTGCTAACATATGGGAACCTTTTTTTATCTGTCTGCATACACTTTTATGTGTATGTGTATGTATCTCTGTGTATGTGTATGTATCTCTGTGTCGCACAAATCGAATAATTTTTAAAAATTTATAAATCCCTTCCCACGTGGCATGTGCATGAGAAATGAAATGCAATACAACCCGCACGTTTCAGTATAATATTCTTGAAAACGATGTGGTTTCCAAACAATCTCAGGCACATGTAATTGCGCGATAAACTGTACAATTACCGAATCATTCCAGGGCTGAAATCCGAGTGAATCAAAATAGTACATTCTTTCCCTATTTTTAAAATAGATTTCAAACAAATGAATCCTCTCACCCCCCACAATGTCGGTGTTAACGATAATCCCGTACCAGTTTCTCGTACTTGGCAGCTTCAATATTTCATTCTTCGCAAACACACCGATAAATTTTGAGCGTGTGAAACGGTCACTTTTCATTACTCTCTGGAGTGTATTCGTGTCCATTTTAAAAGTCTGTGACCACGTTTCTGAAACGATCAACTTCTATTAGTGCCTGTGATTCGAGGTACACGAGTACACTTATACGCGCGTCTATAGGCTTGGCAAATTCCAACGTGACTGAGATATTCCCACTCTGCTGTGGACTTAAATGCGTATTTGCGCCAGCAGACAAGTCAGGCGTAATATCAAATGAATAAATGTTAAATTCTTCGACAAATTCTTTCTGCGTTACACCAAAACCAAGTTCATCACAGGCGCATGTATTATGAGCCAGACTACTATATGCTCTCGAGCAGAGCGGGAACACAGCGTCTGATGAGTAGTCTGTAATCATGGTCCTTCTCAATGCGATGCCATTTACGTATTAATCTTAATGGGTACTTCACCCGTGTTGCGGGCATGTTTTATGTATATACCTGTCTGCTGCTGTAGGTGTATGAGCCAGTAAATAGCCTTGTGCCCATAAGTGCGGGGATTGTTTCTGTAAATAATGGCTAAGGTGTCTTTAGGCATGAAGTTATTCTTGAACACCGTAAAACATAATGAGGCGATGGTGGTTGCGACTTGCAACGGATCGCATTTGAAACGGCCCATGTACATCCTTCTAAAGGCCTGGAAACATACTCTAAGCACGCGCACATCATTCACGCAATAACGCTCACACTCATCAGCTATATTATAAGGATTACATTCATTAAAACTGTTGTAGTATCGGTCAAAATCTTCACGTTAAAGTAATGTTTGGATGGAGGAAGTCCTACGTAATTTAAAGTTTCGTTAGTGAGGAACGTGTAAGGGAAATATCCTTTTGAAACTTCAGCGGCTACGCCCATCACCTTGGGTAGCTTTGCTAGTTTACAAGGTGTACATTACCTCTTATTTGCATCTGTATTAGCTTGTTGCCTCTTTTCAAGGGGTCACCTGTAAATATATCAGATGACTCGTGCTCAAGCAACTCCTTATAAAGGAATTGTGTGTCAAATTTTGCATCGTTATGGGCGAGAATATACACAGTCATTTTTTTGAACTTGTCCACTAGCTTGACAATATAGGACCCAAAGAGTTTCACAGGGCTATCATAGGCACTCGTTTTAAAAACGTTTGTACGTTTACCGCATTTGTGACACTCATCACACTCGATCTCCATACACTCATCACAGATAGTCTGGCTTACAAGTAAATGTGGAATAACCTCTTTGGTTTCTGCGTTCGTGTATGTTTCTATATCGTAGTACACAGTTATACAAGGGTTATTTTTAGGCTTAGCATCTTTCATATAACATACATGCTTTACTCCATCCGCCTTATATTTCTCGTGGCATGTAGGACAGTGAATTTCATAACATTTATGCTTGAAATTCCCCCAATTATCCATCATATGAAACATATCACATTCACAGAGTCTCATTTTCCTGCACGTGCCAATTGATTTATGGAGCTCAAAACAGTTATTATTGAAAAATGTGCGTCTACACACCTCACAGTCCCTCTTCTCAGTATCAACTACACGGCTTTCACATTTGGAGCTTTTACACTGCTCACATACCATGTGGCAATCTTTACAATGTTTCACTATATCATCCGCAAATTCGATACATCCCTTACACAAATCATGATGTCGCCCATATTTTCGACATTTATCATAACTCGCGTAAAGGTACCTTATATTACGGATGGGGAGATACGTTGTCCCTGACAGTCCTAAAATAAGTAGGGGCCTTGTACGATCTCTCACACTGCTTTTAAAAACATACACAGTCCTACGACGATCATCCAGTCCAAATACAGCTATACGAACATTCATTTCCTGTTCTACCCTTCTCAGTTCTTCAGGACCCATAGCACAGTGAAACTCAAGTTTACAGTCTACAGCTAGTTTACGGGCACGCTCCACTACCGTAGGCAACCAAATGTTTTTGACACGTGTATTTAGTACAGTAAACATACGGCCCAAGACTACTGCTATAAAGCCATAGCACAGTCAAACTCAAGTTTACAGTCTACAGCTAGTTTACGGGCACGCTCCACTACCGTAGGCAACCAAATGTTTTTGACCCGTGTATTTAGTACAGTCAGTGATGGGCATCGATACATGAAAATCGCTAAAGCGATACCGATACATCGATACATGAAGAACGTCTTAGGCGATACCGATACGCCGATACTTTCTAGATGTCTTAAGCGATACCGATACCGATACATGTATCGCCGGTACATTTTATAATTATTCATTTAATATGTAGGTATTAGATATTATTGTTTATACTAGTAATTTGTACGCACTGTAAGTAAAATCAACGACATTTTAATGGGTTTTATGGATGTAAATAAAAACAATTGCTTTATTTAATGAAAGTATGTTTTAATTTTGTAGGATACATGAATGACTGAAAATATTACACTAACAATTAAAAGTAATTACTATTACCCTTCAAAAATACCAGCTGGCTAAACATCTGGTCAGACAGTCTATTCCTTTTTGGAGCGTGAATGTGAGCCAAACTAAACAACCGTTCTACAGGAGCAGAGGATGGTAGTGGTGTGTTATACTTCAGGAAGACCCGTAGAATTCCTGGGTACTGCCTCAGAGATTGGAGAGAATGACTTCCGTCACCCAGATACTGTAAAACTTCCATCTCAGTGGAATCTTGGGTTGCAGACATTAGTGGAAGCAGACTCATAACAGAAGAAATCATCTGCTCTTCCGTCAGATGCAGCATCACTTAGTTGTTGCTGGGGGGTCTGTTCGCTGAGGCTCAATAACACAAGTACAAACGTGTTTAAACGTTGCGCCGTACTGTGTGACGTGACCAGTAGAGTAGTACTGTCATTAAATAAATATTTAATAATATTATTATTTATGTATATTCATAAATATAACTCAGTAGTGTCATATTATAACATCTATTTAAATTTTAAAAATTCTTATTAATGTATCGATGTATCGAAGTATCGATTTTTTTCGATACATTTAAGAAAATTGACCTTAGCGATACCGATAAATCGATACTTTTGTCAAGTAGCTAAGCGATACCGATACAAAAGTATCGATCGATACGTATCGGCGATACATGTATCTAGATACTGCCCATCACTGAGTACAGTAAACATACGGGCCAAGACTACTGCTATAAAGCCGCAACCACGATCAACGTTCATATGCCGTTTATAAATAGCCTGAGAATTGAAGTTAAGAGTATAAGGTGTGGCGCTATGACCCGCAACACGGAATACACGGTTAATAAGTCTTATTTACCATGAAGTTGTCCATATTGAAGGCTATACTACTTTGAGAGGCCTGCATTATACGGCCTAATATATATTCTATATCTTCAGCTGCCAAACGTCTGAAAGGTATTACTACCCCAAAATCATCTACATCTCCGTCATCTGACCCGAATCCAAAAGACAGCGTCGTCCTGACTTCACGTTCGTCGCGGATCTGAAGGGCAAACTCTACAATACGCTCAACTATGCGCCGTAGTCCGTGTTCAACACCATTGCTATACACGGATCTAGGATCAACCCTGACTATATACCGATTTCTAGTCAAGAGTGGGGTTGGGGCATCGGTACGCACCAACTCGAATGTTATGCCATCCTCAACAGAGCGAGAAGCTGCTGCAGAGGATGTACACGGAGTTGTACAGGAATAAGGGGATATATTTTTATATGAGGAAGGTACTATTGTGGGGGTTGTGTCGTAAGACGTAGAGGGTTGGGGCTTTATACCTGACGTGGAGGGCTCTTCATCATGTCTCCGCTTTGAATTGTCGCGTGCTACAGGTATCGCTGGTGAGGATTCGTCGGCGGGGAAGGAATCTGTGATCACAACTACACTGTCGTCGGGGTCATCTGTAATGTCGATGATGGGGTGCTGTACCTCATCGTCATTCACGGTTTTGTGGGAGAAGAGAAAAAAGACGAATATAATGAGTAGCACTTAAATATTTATTATATTTTGTAAATGGCCCACTTAGGAGTGTGACGTGTTAGAAATGGACTCTGTAGAAAAATTCAGGTTCACGAGCCCATCCACATGTATTATATCTGAACCTACAGGATGTGGTAAAACTGTGTTTATGCTTAAAATCATTAAAGAAAAGGGAGAGATGTTCTAAAAATTTGTGCATAAAGTTATATGGTACTATTCGACGTATCAATCAGTGTTCAACGAGTACCAAGATGATATTTTGTTCCACAAAGGTGTATATGATGTTAATTCGTTAAAGGGAAATGAACATACAGTCACTATAATTGACGATCTCATGTTGGAGATGGATAAAACGTTTGCCGAGACATTTACAGTATTCTCCCACCATCTTAACATAAGCGTGTTCTTCATCAGTCAGAATCTATTTTTAAAAAATAGATACATGCGCAATGTATCGTTAAATACACAATATCTAGTCTTATTCGCACAACGTAGAGATGTATCACAAATTGGGGTATTAGCCAATCAAATGTTCCCGAATCAGCGTAAGGAGTTTTTGGAAGTTTATAAAGAAGCTACAAGCACGCGTTACGTTACGAATATTTGCTTTGTGACCTTCACCCACGAAACACGTTTAGGGTGCTTCTAAGAACGAATATATTTCCAAACGAGCCTGAAACGGTGTGTATTCCAGAATGACAAAAAGGCTAAAGAAATACCATGAATTAATAAAAATCTATCATCGACTGCCCCGGCCAATGCAGCGGATGTTTTTTAAAAATATCGACTCCGACTTTTTAAAATGCATCTGTGAAATCTGTCTTAACGTTATAAATTGCAATGTATCAATGAAACCACCTCAGAAGAGAAGGCTCGCCAACACCGTTACAAGAACATAATACGTGCACTCGCTCGTAAAAGTCAAACTGTAGGGAAGAAAAAACGAATTATTATACAAATAGGAGGGTCATTCCTCCCCATCTTATTTTCAGTTTTGGGCCCTTTACTGACTAGCTTAATATAATGAAGAAAGTGGTAGTGATTCCACACGAGGTGTATGCTTCACTGCAAAGTTCAAAGAATCCAGACACGGATCTAGATCCCCGTAAAAGCAGGCTTAAAAGAATGGAAAGCGAATTGCTAGCCCTATTAAACAGTGAAAAAACACCTGATGAGAAAAGAATCTTATACCAAGAAGCTCTGCAGAAATTTCTTCACGAGTACGAAAATTGTAAGAACCCGACAGAGATTCCAGTGGTTATTAGGCACAGCACGGGGAACGATGGACATGGTGGCATAGGACCTGTGTCCGACGATACAGCTGACCAACCAAAGATTAATGGGTCGGCCACACAACATATCGAGCATGTATTAAAAAGCACCCTCCCACATACATTGAGGAATAAAGGTTTAAGTCTTTATAATCTATTGAATGAGGACCCCGTCATACAATGTACCGATACAGGCGAGATCATTGTGGAAGGAATAAAGATACAGGGATAGAATATCGTAGACATCGTCCATGATCTGGTGAGAAAGTGGGATAGGCCCTCACCATCAGAATGGAAGCATATTAAAGCAAGACTACAACAAATAAATGTCCCCAAAATAATGATAGGAAATCTGAACAGGTTAAAAGACTTGGAACATGCGACGCACGTGACACAATTGAAGACGCCATCACCCCCCGGCAGTAACACCTTTGAGGAGGAGAAAGAAGAGGTTAAACAACGGTCAACCCTACCCACGTGCCTCTAAAATACAAATGGTTAACATATTAAGAAGACGTTATTATGACATTTCTAACCCAGTCTCCTACGGGGGCGTAGATAGACTGTACAGAAGTGTTTACGGAGTAGGAAAAAAGATGTTGAGAGATTTTTGCGGGAGCAGGACGCTTATACACTTCATAAACCTATGAGAAAAAGGTTTAAAACAGCCAAGAAAACAGCTGCCTCGATTAACTCTATTTGGCAAGCAGATTTAACAGACATACAAGGATATTCTGTGTATAACGATGGTTACCGCTACATTCTATTCATAATAGATGTATTCTCTAGATATCTGTGGCTAATTCCTCTGAAAAATAAATCACCTGAAACAGTTGTTAAAGCCACCAAAACACTGATGTTAAAAGAAAACAGAGTTCCAGGCTATTTTTGTACTGATATGGGGAAGAAATTTATAGGCCGTGCTTTTCAGAACATGTTGACAGAGTTTAATATCATCTATTACACAACCAATTCTATACATAAGGCTTCTTTAGCTGAAAGAGTTCAACGTACCATAAAGGAGCGAATGCACCGCTATTTTACACATAAAAACACATACAGATTTCTAGACATTCTGGAATCATTGGCATCATCCTACAACCGCTCACACCATCGCACTATTGGGACAACACCTAACGAGGTTTTAGAAAGATATACGTTTCTAGTGGTGAGAAGAGATGGAACACCACCACACACTGCGCGTTTCAAAATCAATGATTATGTAAGGCTGTCGAATTCGGGAAATAAATTCGCGAAGAGATTTGAGCAAGGATGGACACGTGAGATTTTTAAAGTTAGGGCTATGAGATCTAAAGGTGAGATAATGATGTATTACGTTGAAGATTTGAATGGGGAAGAAATCTCAGGAGGCTTTTACCGCGAGGAGTTGCAGAAAGTGGCACTTAATTTAGGAAAAAATGTGTTGAAAATTGAGAAAATTTTAGGAAGCAAAGGTTCAGGAAAGAGAAAAATGTACCTGGTGAAATGGCTAGGGTACCCAGAAAGCTCCAACACCTATATAAAAGCTGCTGCAATAATGAAGCTTAAATAGTATGCAACATGGCTCCTAACCATTTCTACGTCACACTCCCGTCCTCCTCGTCCCTGTCTGTACACCCTAACAACACACTAGCCAACTTTGTAACAGAACTCCATGGACCCATTGAATTGGGCCGTGATTCGTATGAGGTGGGGATATGTGAAATTCAGCTGGACACCCTCTTTTTAAATATTGATTATAAAGATACCGTTTTTACGATTCTTAGAGACATTGATGAGTGTGAAAAAGCCGGGGTAACTCGCGATAAAACTATACGTATCGCCCGGATTGAGGTTGCACGATATTACAGTACAGTAGTAACACTAGGTCCGGGCCATTATGGTTCGGCTGAGGATGTTGTGAGAGACTTAAACGTAAGTTTAAAAAACTCAAATCTTGCGACTGATTTAGTATACGAAATCGTAAACAAAGGAAACCATGCACATACTCTAATCCTAAAATCAAAGGCTAACAGAAATATTAGAGACCGAAGAATGTTCAAAATTATGACCGAGGGGCGATATCGACCAGCCTTCCAAAGAGACACATTTCACGAGGCACAGCATGACTTGTCCAGCTTAATGTATCAATTGAAGATGGAGAAATTGGGTGAAAGCTCTCAGCCCCCAGACATGTGCTATATTTACAGCAATATAGTGGAGCACCAGTTTGTTGGGGATACCACCTAGGCACGCCTGCTGCGCATTGCCCACATCCCCAACCATAGAGGAAGGAGTTTGAGTATTACATATGACAGACCCCATTATATGAATGTCACAACTAATCTAATAACCAATATATCAATATATATATGAACGATTGAGGGTAAAAATTTCGCATTCGGTGACGGGAGCTTAACAGTGAAGCTGCACTTTTGACGCACTGAGTTATAATGGACAGAAAGCCTTTCACCGTCTATCGAGGGGTGAGATACCAGCGTGGTAGTGGACTTGGGTCCATTTTTTCAACCATACTACGTACGGCTGTTCCTTTGCTGAAGAGGGGTGCCAGATACCTCGGAAGGAAGGCGCTACAATCAGGTCTTAACACTGCAGAAGACATATTGGCTGGGGCTAAACCTAAATAATCTCTAAAAAAACATTTAAAACGTGCACGGGATGAAATCGTCAAAGACGCAAAGAGAAAAATGCATGCAAAAAACTTCACTTTTTTCTACGTGAAGGTCAAAATATGAAAATAAAAACCCACTCTAATAGACAGAGTTTATTTCCACAACAGTTTCGATGCCCACTGGCATCCTCCTCGGGTGGATACAGAAAAACGAATGAACCAAAACAAGAGGGAAAAACAGTCCAGGGACCGACCGTTAAGAAATTCGCACCTAGGTTAGATCCCATTCTCCCGACACCGGAAGGGCATTTTCATTAAAGGGACCCGCTAATAAGTACATCCGCACAAATTTAAAACTATCTTCCTGTTCTAAACATACAGATTCTATTTTTTTTTACGTAATTATTACATTTACTATTAAATTTATTACATTTAATATTGCATTATTATTTATTACATAAATTATAAATTTATTATTACATTGGTTATTACAGTGTTGTTTATTATACAGAACTTATAAACCGAAAAACGGGGGAACGTGTTCTAACCTAAGTGTGAATTTCTTAAAGGTCTCTGGATTGTTTCCTCACTCGCTTTTAGTAAATGTAATAATGGAAGTAATAAATGTGGAAATAAATATAAATGCAACAGATGTAATAATAAAGGTAATATTATAAATTTAATAATTAGGGTAAAGGTAATAATAATAAATGTTAAAAAAAAATGTAAATACAATAATAAATGCGGTAATTATGTCAAAATATTAGAATCTGTATGTATAGAACAAGAAGATATTTTTAATTTGTGCGAATGTACTTATAAGCGGGACCCTGTAATAAAATGCCCTTCCGGTGTCGGGAGAACGGTATCTAACCTAGGTGCGAATTTCTCAATGGTCTCTGAATTGTTTCCTTCTCGCCTTTTTCATTCGTTTTTCGGTTTATAAGTTCTGTATAATAAACAACTGTGTAATAACCAATGTAATAATAAATTTATAATTTCTGTAATAAATAATAATGCAATATTAAATGTAATAAATTTAATAATAAATGTAATAATTATGTAAAAAAATAATAGAATCTGTATGTTTAGAACAGGAAGATAGTTTTAAATTTGTGCGAATGTACTTATAAGCGGGTCCCTTTAATGAAAATGCCCTTCCGGTGTCGGGAGAATGGGATCTAACCTAGGTGCGAATTTCTTAACGGTCGGTCCCTGGACTGTTTTTCCCTCTTGTTTTGGTTCATTCATTTTTCTGTATCCACCCGAGGAGGATGCCAGTAGGCATCGAAACTGTTGTGGAAATAAACTCTGTCTATTAGAGTGGGTTTTTATTTTCATAGAAAAATGCGTGGTGGTGGGAAGAAGAGGACTGGCCGGAAGAAGGGATTACCACCACGTGGCATTAAGCGTAAAAGGATATAAAAAAAGAAGTGTTGTAAGCGAATGAAACCTATGGTTGACCATTTTTTTGACTGGTATAAGCTAAGAACATTGATCTCATGAATCATAGTTTGGTTACTACTTGTCGAGAGAGGAGGCGCTTCATCCATCCGTGTAGTTCACAATGCTGTAAATCGGAGCTATCCCTCTTTGAGATGCCCCCAACTCAAGTTTCTATTGAACACAGTGACTTTATTACAATTAACCCTTTAAACACAATTAGTTCCCCGAGCGCTTCTATAGAATTCGTGATACCCAGCTCAGGCCCTTACTTTTTCGATCCAAGCTGCGTGCACATGTACGCTAAACTACGTATAGTCCATTCTGATGGAACGGACTGCGATGACAAACATGCTGTATACCCTGAAACAAACTTTCTGCACTACATATTCAACCAGTGTGAGTATATTTAAATCAGGTCAACATATCGGCAGGCACGGGGTTCTATCACCTACGAGCCTATTTAGAAAATGTCCTCAACTTTTCCGTAGAAGCGAAGGATACCTTTTTAAGGGCCGAGGGATATTATCAAACTAAAGACGAAAGTAGTATAAAGGACAAATTTAAAAATTCTAAAAAGAAGATATACGAGTGTTTTGGACGTCTGCATACAAATTTCACATTCCAGGAGAAGTTGCTTGTGAATGGGGTGGATATGAAAATAAAGCTCACCCGCACGAGTCCTGAGATCTGCTTAAATCTGGATGCTGATCAAGAAGAGGGAGCAAAACCCGTTGTGGTTCACATATGGAGACATACCTCCGCGTACGGCGAATGAAATTAAGTTCACCAAAACAACTAGAAATTGAGAAAAATTTACTAAACGCCACAGTAAAATGACCTATTAACAGAGTACAAATCAAACTATACACGGTGCCAGCAGGGTTGGCATCGAAACAGATAGAAAACATCGCCCTGGGAAATCTTCCTAAAAGGATATTAATTGGATTGCAGAACCATGCTTCGGTGAATGGAAAATATAAAAAGAGTGCCTTTAAATTCGAGAATTTCGTACTTAAAAATATAACTCTATATGTTAATGGCATTGCATTTGGAGGAACATTGAATACGGACTATTCATCAGACGCAGTGTTACCTCTTTGCGCGAGAGCATATAGTAATCTGGCCCATATTGCTGGTGATTGTGATGAGCTCGGGAATGGGGTAACGCAGAAAGAATTCATTGATCAATTTAACCTTTATCCGTTTGACATCACACCTGACTTATCTGATAGCGTAAATACACATTTAAGTCCACAACAGAGCGGAAACATCTCAGTGAGGTTGGAATTCATCAAGCCTATAGACGCGCCTATTAGTGTACTAGTATATCTCGAGTCACAAGTTCTAATAGAAGTAGACAGGTTTAGGGGCGTTATCACTGACTTTTAAAATGGATGCGAATACACTTCAGAAAGTAATGAATAATGAACGACTCACACGTTCCAAATTTATCGGTGTGTTTGCGAAGAATGAAACATTGAATTTGCCAACTATGCGAGATTACAGTAGTCTTATTGTGAACACAGATGTCATTGGTAATGAAGTGATTCATTGGCTTGCAATCTATTAAAAATAGGGACCGCATGTACTATTTTGATTCACTCAGGACTCAACCCTGGAGTGACCCTGTTATTGTAAAATTTCTCGACAAGTTGCATATCCCCGAAGTTGTATGAAATCCATTCCGATTACAAGGTTATTTTAGTAATACTTGTGGAATGAATTTCATTTCTCATGCATATGTCACGTGGTAAAGAATTTATAAATTTTTAAAAATTATTCGACCCGTGTCACATTCAACGAAACGATGAAATGGTATGCAAACAGATAAAAAACCGTTTTTCCGATTGATTGTGCGTACTCGTTGTATAGTATGTTTTGTTCGTATATATATATATATATATATATATATATATATATATATTATATATATATTATATAAATGTAAAATGAACAATGAATAATCCATATTCATTTTTACATGAGAAACCAAAATCGCCTAAGCGAGTTTTGAATAGAATTTCGATTTGTACTTCTTTATTCATTACTGTATTTCTCTAATTCATCTTTTCTAATAATGACTTATACACTATGACGTCATAAAATAACTTAATTCTCTTTACGTTTCCCATACCTTGTACACTGAATCATGTGCTTAGTATTTGGACATCTTCCGTATTCAATGTATGGTAAATTCTTTAATAATAATGTTGTGGTGTTATGTAGTATAAATATTATTATTCAACCATATTCATCTATACGTCATTAATTTCCCTTCATCATTATCTTATATAAATTTTATTAAATATTCATTTTTACTCGTGTCAATCTATGAAACGCAAAACTTCATGCATTCGTTCGAAAAAGCAAAAATACGTTCTCGTATTATTTTTTTCATTTTTTATTTTTTATTATATCACCTCCCGCATTGAACTCGAAAATGCTGAGGTTAAGTTATCAAATTCCACTAACTGGCAGAATCGAACGCTTCAAAGAAAAAAAAAACCTCCTTTCGCTCTGATTCGAATTTATAACATTATCATGCGTTATGTTATATCATGTGTGTCATGTCTCATGTACTTGTGTTGTACTAATAACCATATATTATAACCATATATTATAACCATATATTATAACCATATATAAATATATAAAAACACTGTAAGAATGGTAAACGACGTAATGTACTTCAATGAAACTGTAATTAAATGCAATGATTTAATTTATAATGTAAGAATGTACTTTAATAGAAGTGTAATTAAACAATAATAAGTGAATATGAATTAATTGGAAATTGTAATCATAATTGTAATAGACCAAAACGAAAATGTGCTCAGTGGTGTACTTAAATTGATATCGTCTTCAAAATGAAGATTCGGCAAAAATATACGATTATTTTTTATTTTTATTATTATTTTTTTTTATTTGGAATCTTTCAAACATCTGATCATGTGTTTAAAAGGGGGGAAACTTAACCTTCAACTGTCTTCCCCCAACATTTAGGTTTATATTATACATGTATTTGTAAAATGAATGGCACTTCATTATAGCACTTCATTACGGCACTTCATTACGACTCCTTTGTTAGCAGCCTCGCTGCGAGGAGGGGGCAGAGGCCCCTTGCCTCCTTAATTTTTAGATTCCGGCCTGAGCCATGGTCGAAAGAGGTCGAACCTCTACCCTTGTAAATTCAGAGCACTATCTGTATATTTTGAGAAGTAAACTAGAGTAAAAGAAGTTTTCATCTTTTCTTTCGAGCCTTGTTCTCTTCAGGAATTTAGTCAGTAAAGTCGATAAGTTATAAAAGGAAAGTCGATAATTTTAGTATCAGAGAAAGTATCAGAGTATTATAAAAAGAGAAGAATTAAAAACTGGCGACCCTTTGCCCAAATTAAGAAAGAGGCAACCCAAGCACCATAGAAGATATTGGCATAACAGTCTGGCGAGTGTGTAGCCAAGAGTTTAACAGAGTGTCGACCCCATAAAGCGAGAGAAAAGAATTAGAATGTTATAGAAGAAATATCCGTTGCTGCCTCCTAACTAGAACCCCCGTCGATCCGAACCACCCCAGGGCCATAGACGGAGGGGTTAACAGTGTGGCGACCCTGCCCCAGGATTAAAAGAAGATTTTAAGAGGAGGATTTTAACAAGTGGCCACTCTTTGGCCAAGATAGAAATTACCCTGCATCAGGATAAAACCATTTGCCCGGCGTGTCACGACTTCTAGTTCGTAACATCCACCCTTGAACCGGTGTGTCACGACTCCAAGTTCTCCACGCCTAGTTTTCATCCAAGAAGAAGTAGCCAGCAAGACGTCTTCAGGACACGTCTCAAGGATTTCCCAATAGAAAATTTTGTTAAGTACAGAGTTTGTCTTTTTAAGTAATTTGTAAACATTTGAAAAGTCAGTATTATTAACTTATTAACAGTTAACTAGTATCAAGCCAGAATTAACACAAAACACAGTGAACATTTCAGACACCAGTGATACATTTTTTTGTAGTGAAACAGTAATTTTCACAGAATTTAAATGTAAGAGAAGTTAAATGTAAGAGAAGTTAAATGTAAGAGAAGTTAAATGTAACAGAAGTTAAAAGTAACAGAAGTTAATTTCAAGAGAGTTAATTTCAAGAGAGTTAATTTCAAGAGTTAATTTGAAGAGAGTTAATTTCAGAGAGAGTTAATTTCATAGAGAGTTAATTTCAGAGAGAATTAATTTCAGAGAGAGTTAATTTCAGAGTTATTTTCACTATTATAGTCAGTATAGAATAATTTTATTTTATGTACATAAGAGTGAAATATTGTTTACATTTTTTTATTTTTGTTTGCAAATTTTTTCAAATTATTGAATTGAATTGACTTGCAAATTAAGAAAGAGAGAGTTTACAGAGTTTATAGAGTTATAGAGATACTTGAGAACAGTTTCAAGTTAGTTTCAGAATACTTGATAAGAGTTCAATTTAGCTTCAGAATACTTGATAAGAGTTCAAGTTAGTTTCAGAATACTTGATAAGAGTTCAAGTTAGTTTCAGAATACTTGATAAAAGTTCAAGTTAGTTTCAGAATACTTGATAAGAGTTCAAGTTAGTTTCAGAATACTTGATAAGAGTTCAAGTTAGTTTCAGAATACTTGATAAGAGTTCAAGTTAGTTTCAGAATACTTGATAAGAGTTCAAGTTAGTTTCAGAATACTTGATAAGAGTTCAAGTTAGTTTCAGAATACTTGATAAGAGTTCAAGTTAGTTTCAGAATACTTGACAACAGTTCAAGTTAGTTTCAGAATACTTGATAAGAGTTCAAGTTAGTTTCAGAATACTTGATAAGAGTTCAAGTTAGTTTCAGAATACTTGATTGAGTTCAAGTTAGTTTCAGAATACTTGATAGAGTTCAAGTTAGTTTCAGAATACTTGATAGAGTTCAAGTTAGTTTCAGAATACTTGATAGAGTTCAAGTCAGAGTTTTATTCCAAGTCATTTTTATTTCGAGTCCCAAGTCATTTTTATTTCGAGTCCCAAGTCATTTTTATTTCGAGTCCCAAGTCAGTTTTCAATGCAGTCAATTGAATTCAACTTTTTCTTTGTAATTTAAGAGAATGTAATTTAAGAAAATGTAATTTAAGAATTTAATTCAACCTTTTTTTTGTTGTAAAAGAGAATTAAATTCAACCTGAATTGACCGGTTTGCGTCTTTGGTTTAACCTTTTCTTTGTTTGTAAGAAGGAAATTCACCGATTTGTCTTTCCCTTTTCATGCATTGTTGCGTATATAAATATATAGTAATGTAATTTATTACTTGTAACAAAACCGTTTTTACAAAGGTTGTAACGATTTTGGTAATTATTGTAATGTATATGAGGAACATGCCGTCCCTCCGTTTGTTGAACTCTTTTAAATTTTAAGTAGTGTGACAAGCAATCTTTTAAAAAAAAAAAAAAAAAGAGCAAAGTGCTCACAAAAAGACGTAATTGTCAATTTCAGACATATACCCCCTGCTTAGTCACTCAATTCCCCCGAATATCGTACTCCAAACTTTGTCTTTTAATTTTATTTTATTTTAACACCCCCAACCCCAGTTGAACCCAGTGTCAACCGGAGAAATGGTTCAACCATGGTTAATTCCTCTTTAGTACTATGGAACATAACCTCCATTTATGTTAAGTTGTGTTTTTTTTATTTTTAAGTATACTATATGTTTAGTTCATTAAAATGCATAATTGATTTCTATTTTCAATTTTTATATTTTTTATATTTTTTTTAATACTGAGTAATTGTCGTAGTCGAATTTAATTAATTGTGTGTCAAAATTAAATTTTAAAACCGTGAGATTTACTTTCATTAATTGTAAGTTCCTCTAAGTTCGTTTTTTTTTAATTATCTTATACGTGTAACTGATTAATTATGTAAAATCTATAATCCTAATTGAATTTTATTACTTTTGACACATATTCAAATTCATTTACGTTCCGTCCCTCCAGTCACTTTTGCATTAAAACTCGTATGCAAACATCATCATTATAATACATCATAATTATTGCTTACTAAAAATAAATTCTCGCTCATGCATTTATTAAGTTATTTTATCTGTTCTTTAAAGTATATATATATTTATATATAAAAATATATAATACTAATCCACCAATGACCCCTAATGATCTAGTTCTTCACGGGATGAACAAATTACTTTCATATTCTACATACTATTGTACCGACTCACTCATCTACAGATGCTTCTTACCAATATTTATAGATACATCTGCACACTGACGTATAACTTCAACTATTCACTATAAATCCCTTTCTCCTTTTGAACGTACCACCAACCACTACAATCTGTACCCAATAAACAAAAATACACATTTGACCACAGGTCTATACATCATCCACTACGTAATTCGATTTGTACCTACAACAGTCAATAAAAATGCATGTATGCACACTATATATACTATATATACAAACCTTATGCTAAAATCATTGGATATCACAATAAACTATTCATTGCGCGTAAGTGCTAACTATGTAATTTAATCTTAATCATTTTTGCTTTCTAATATATCTTGCTCATGCATTTATTCAGTTACTTGAACAATTCTATCTGCTAATCGTCCCTCGAAATTGTAAGATACACACTTTGTACCTAGTACACCCAAATACACACTTGACCACAGGTCTATACATCATCCATTACGTAATTCTATTTTACCTACAATAGTCAATAAAATTAGTTATGAATTGTACTATCATGGTAACCTTGAAAATCCATGAACTTTAAAATTATATTTTTCCCTTTTATCTACTATTCATTATGTATGTAATTCATCCCAAAGAAAAAATAAAATTTGGTAAAAATTTTAACCATATCATTGTTTGTCTAACTTAAATGTTTGTCTAAATTAAAGTATTAATGTTTGATTTTTTTTTATATTATTAATAACTCGCTTGTTCTGTATAAAATTGTAATGTAAAGAAAAATTCGTCATCATCTAATTTGAATTCGTTAGATGTTATTTTCTCAATGTATTGTATTAATTGTATTATTATTGTGTTAATATCATTTTAGAGGGGGAACACTGTAAAATTAACAATGAATAATCCATATTAATTTTACATGAGAAACCAAAATCGCCTATGCGAGTTTTGGATAGAATTTCGATTTGTACTTCTTTATTCATTACTGTATTTCTCTAATTCATCTTTTCTAATAATGACTTATACACTATGACGTCATAAAATAACTTAATTCTCTTTACGTTTCCCATACCTTGTACACTGAATCATGTGCTTAGTATTTGGACATCTTCCGTATTCAATGTATGGTAAATTCTTTAATAATAATGTTGTGGTGTTATGTAGTATAAATATTATTATTCAACATATTCATCTATACGTCATTAATTTCCCTTGATCATTATCCTATATAAATTTTATTAAATATTCATTTTTACTCGTGTCAATCTATGAAACGCAAAACTTCATGCATTCGTTCGAAAACGCAAAAGTACGTTCTCGTATTATTTTTTCATTTTTTATTTTAATTATATCACCTCCCGCATTGAACTCGAAAATGCTGAGGTTAAGTTATCAAATTCCACTAACTGGCAGAATCGAACGCTTCAAAGATAAAAAAAACCTCCTTTCGCTCTGATTCGAATTTATAACATCATGCGTTATGTTATATCATGTGTGTCATGTCTCATGTACTTGTGTTGTACTAATAACTATATATTATAACCATATATTATAACCATATATAAATATATAAAAACACAGTAAGAATGGTAAACGACGTAATGTACTTCAATGAAACTGTAATTAAATGCAATGATTTAATTTATAATGTAAGAATGTACTTTAATAGAAGTGTAATTAAACAATAATAAGTGAATATGAATTAATTGGAAATTGTAATCATAATTGTAATAGACCAAAACGAAAATGTGCTCAATGGTGTACTTAAATTGTACCTATGTACTATTACGAAATGATATCGTCTTCACAAATGAAGACTCGGCAAAAATATACGATTAGTTTTTATTTTTATTTTTTAAATTTTATTTGGAATCTTTCAAACATCTGATCATGTGTTTAAAAGGGGGGAAACTTAACCTTCAACTGTCTTCCCCCAACATTTAGGTTTATATTATACATGTATTGTAAAATGAATGGCACTTCATTATAGCATTCATTACGGCACTTCATTACGACTCCTTTGTTAGCAGCCTCGCTGCGAGGAGGGGGCAGAGGCCCCTTGCCTCCTTAATTTTTAGATTCCGGCCTGAGCCATGGTCGAAAGAGGTCGAACCTCTACCCCTGTAAATTCATAGCACTATCTGTACATTTTGAGAAGTAAACTAGAGTAAAAGAAGTTTTTATCTTTTCTTTCGAGCCTTGTTCTCTTCAGGAATTTAGTCAGTAAAGTCGATAAGTTATAAAAGAAAAGTCGATAATTTTAGTATCAGAGAAAGTATCAGAGTATTATAAAAAGAGAAGAATTAAAAACTGGCGACCCTTTGCCCAAATTAAGAAAGAGGCAACCCAAGCACCATAGAAGATATTGGCATAACAGTCTGGCGAGTGTGTAGCCAAGAGTTTAACAGAGTGTCGACCCCATAAAGCGAGAGAAAAGAATTAGAATGTTATAGAAGAAATATCCGTTGCTGCCTCCTAACTAGAACCCCCGTCGATCCGAACCACCCCAGGGCCATAGACGGAGGGGTTAACAGTGTGGCGACCCTGCCCCAGGATTAAAAGAAGATTTTAAGAGGAGGATTTTAACAAGTGGCCACTCTTTGGCCAAGATAGAAATTACCCTGCATCAGGATAAAACCATTTGACCGGCGTGTCACGACTTCTATTCGTAACATCCACCCTTGAACCGGTGTGTCACGACTCCAAGTTCTCCACGCCTAGTTTTCATCCAAGAAGAAGTAGCCAGCAAGACGTCTTCAGGACACGTCTCAAGGATTTCCCCATAGAAAATTTTGTTAAGTACAGAGTTTGTCTTTTTAAGTAATTTGTAAACATTTGAAAAGTCAGTATTATTAACTTATTAACAGTTAACTAGTATCAAGCCAGAATTAACACAAAACACAGTGAACATTTCAGACACCAGTGATACATTTTTTGTAGTGAAACAGTAATTTTCACAGAAGTTAAATGTAAGAGAAGTTAAATGTAAGAGAAGTTAAATGTAACAGAAGTTAAAAGTAACAGAAGTTAATTTCAAGAGAGTTAATTTCAAGAGAGTTAATTTCAAGAGTTAATTTCAAGAGAGTTAATTTCAGAGAGAGTTAATTTCAGAGAGAGTTAATTTCAGAGAGAGTTAATTTCAGAGTGAGTTAATTTCAGAGAGAGTTAATTTCAGAGAGAATTAATTTCAGAGAGAGTTAATTTCAGAGTTATTTTCACTATTATGGTCAGTACAGAATAATTTTATTTTATGTACATAAGAGTGAAATATTGTTTACATTTTTTATTTTTGTTTGCAAATTTTTTTCAAATTATTGAATTGAATTGACTTGCAAATTAAGAAAGAGAGAGTTTACAGAGAGTTTATAGAGTTATAGAGATACTTGAGAACAGTTTCAAGTTAGTTTCAGAATACTTGATAAGAGTTCAATTTAGTTTCAAAATACTTGATAAGAGTTCAAGTTAGTTTCAGAATACTTGATAAGAGTTCAAGTTAGTTTCAGAATACTTGATAAGAGTTCAAGTTAGTTTCAGAATACTTGATAAGAGTTCAAGTTAGTTTCAGAATACTTGATAAGAGTTCAAGTTAGTTTCAGAATACTTGATAAGAGTTCAAGTTAGTTTCAGAATACTTGATAAGAGTTCAAGTTAGTTTCAGAATACTTGATAAGAGTTCAAGTTAGTTTCAGAATACTTGATAGAGTTTGTTAGTTTCAGAATACTTGATAGAGTTCAAGTTAGTTTCAGAATACTTGATAGAGTTCAAGTCAGACAGTTTTATTCCAAGTCATTTTTATTTCGAGTCCCAAGTCATTTTTATTCGAGTCCCAGTCATTTTTATTCGAGTCCCAGTCATTTTATTTCGAGTCCCAAGTCATTTTATTTCGAGTCCCAAGTCATTTTTATTCGAGTCCCAAGTCAGTTTTCAATGCGTCATTGAATTCAACTTTTCTTTGTAATTTAAGAGGAATTTATTTAAGAAAATGTATTTAAGAATTTTAATTCAACCTTTTTTTTTGTGTAAAGAGAATTAAATTCAACCTGAATTGACCGGTTTGCATCTTTGGTTAACCTTTTCTTTGTTTTGCAAGAAGAAATTCACCGATTTCTCTTTCCTTTCATGCATTGTTGCGTATATAAATATATAGTTATGTAATTATTATTTGTAACAAAACCGTTTTTCAAAGGTTGTAACGATTTTGGTAATTATTGTAATGTATATGAGGAACATGCCGTCCCTCGTTTGTTGACCTCTTTTAATTTTAAGTAGTGTACAAGCAATCTTTTAAAAAAAAAAAAAAAGAGCAAAGTGCTCACAAAAAGACGTAATTGTCCAATTTCAGACATATACCCCCCCCCCCCTTAGTCACTCAATTCCCCCGAATGTCGTACTCCAAACTTTGTCTTTTAATTTATTTTATTTTAACACCCCATCCACAGTTATAACCCAGTGTCAACCGAGAAATGGTTCAACCATGGTTAATTCCTCTTTAGTACTATGGAACATAACCTCCATTTATGTTAAGTTGTTTTTTTTTTTTTAAAGTATACTATATGTTTAGTCATTAAAATGCATAATTGATTTCTATTTTCAATTTTATTTTTTATATTTTTTTTATTCGATTAATACTGAGTATTGTCGGTCGAATTAATTAATTGTTGTGTCAAAATTCAATTTTAAAACCGTGAGATTTACTTTCATTAATTGTAAGTTCCTCTAAGTTCGTTTTTTTTTATATCTTATACGTGTAACGTGTAACTGTTAAGTTATGTAAAATCTATAATCCTAATTGAATTTATTACTTTTGACATATTCAAATTCATTACGTTCCGTCCCTCCAGTCACTTTTGCATTAAAACTCGTATGCAAACATCATCATTATAATACATCATAATTATTGCTTACTAAAAATAAATTCTCACTCATGCATTTATTAAGTTTTTTATCTGTTCTTTAAAGTATATATATATTTATATATAAAATATATAATCCTAATCCACCAATGACCCCTAATGATCAGTTCTTCACGGGATGAACAAATTACTCTCATATTCTACATACTATTGTACCGACTCACTCATCTACAGATGCTTCTACCAATATTATATAATACTCTGCACACTGACGTATAACTTCAACTATTCAACTATAAATCCCTTTCTCCTTTGAACGTATCCCAACCATACATCTGTACCCAATAAACATAATACACATTTGACCACAGGTCTAATACATCATCCACTACGTAATTCGATTGTACCTACAACAGTCAATAAAATGCATGTATGCACACTTATATACTATATACAAACCTTATGCTAAAATCATTGGATATCACAATAAACTTTTCATTGCGCGTAAGTGCTAACTATGTAATTTATCTTATCATATTTTTGCTCTCTAATATATCTTGCTCATGCATTTATTCAGTTACTTGAACAATCCATCGGCTAATCTGTCCCTCGAAATTGTAAATACTTTGTACTAGTACACCCAAATACACACTGACCACAGGTCTATACATCATCCATTACGTAATTCTATTTTTACCTACAATAGTCAATAAATTAGTTATGAATTGTACTATCATGGTAACCTTGAAAATCCATGACTTTAAAATTTATATTTTCCCTTTTATCTACTATTCATTATGTATGTAATTCATCCCAGAAAAAATAAAATTTGGTAAAAATTTAACCATATCATTGTTTGTCGAACTTAAATGTTTTGTCTAAATTAAAGTATATCTTTGATTTTTTTTATATTAATAACTCACTGTTCTGTATAAAAATTTGTAATGTAAAGAAAAATTCGTCATCTTCTAATTTGAATTCGTTAGATGTTATTTTCTCAATTGTATTGTATTAATTGTATTATTATTGTGTTAATATCATTTTAGAGGGGGACACTGTAAAAATGAACACTGAATAATCCATATTCATTTTTACATGAGAAACTAAAATCGCCTAAGCGAGTTTTGGATAGAATTTCGATTGTACTTCTTTTATTCATTACTGTATTTCTCTAATTCATCTTTTCTAATAATGACTTATACACTATGACGTCATAAAATAACTTAATTCTCTTTACGTTTCCCATACCTTGTACACTGATCATGTGCTTAGTATTTGGACATCTTCCGTATTCAATGTATGGTAAATTCTTAATAATAATGTTGTGGTGTATGTAGTATAAATATTATTATTCAACCATATTCATCTATACGTCATTAATTTCCCTTGATCATTATCCTATATTTTTATTAAATTCATTTTTTACTCGTGTCAATCTATGAAACGCAAAACTTCATGCATTCGTTCGAAACGCAAAAATACGTTCTCGTATTATTTTTTCATTTTTTTTTATTATATCACCTCCCGCATGAACTCGAAATGCTGAGGTTAAGTTATCAAATTCCACTAACTGGCAGAATCGAACGCTTCAAAGATAAAAAAAACCTCCTTTCGCTCTGATTCGAATTTATACATCATGCGTTATGTTAATCATGTGTGTCATGTCTCATGTACTTGTGTTGTACTAATAATATATATTACCATATATTATAACCATATATAAATATATAAAAAACAACTGTAAGAATGGTAAAACGACGTAATGTACTTCAATGAAACTGTAATTAAATGCAATGATTTAATTTAATGTAAGAATGTACTTTAATAGAAGTGTAATTAAACAATAATAAGTGAATATGAATTAATTGGAAATTGTAATAGACCAAAACGAAAATGTGCTGAACTCAGTGGTGTACTTAATTGTACCTATGTACTATTACGAAATGATATCGTCTTCACAAATGAAGACTCGGCAAAAATATACGATTTTTTATTTTATTTTTTTAAATTTTTATTTGGAATCTTTCAAACATCTGATCATGTGTTTAAAAGGGGGAAACTTAACCTTCAACTGTCTTCCCCCAACATTTAGGTTTATATTATACATGTATTTGTAAAATGAATGGCACTTCATTATAGCACTTCATTACGGCACTTCATTACGACTCCTTTTTTAGCAGCCTCGCTGCGAGGGAGGGGGCAGAGGCCCCTTGCCTCCTTAATTTTTAGATTCGGCCTGAGCCATGGTCGAAAGGTCGAACCTCTACCCCTGTAAATCATAGCACTATCTGTACATTTTGAGAAGTAAACTAGAGTAAAAGAAGTTTTTATCTTTTCTTTCGAGCCTTGTTCTTCAGGAATTTAGTCAGTAAAGTCGAGAAGTTATAAAGAAAGCGATAATTTTAGTATCAGAGAAAGTATCAGAGTATTATAAAAAGAGAAGAATTAAAACTGGCGCCCTTTGCACAAATAAGAAAGAGGCAACCCAAGCACCATAGAAGATATTGGCATAACAGTCTGGCGAGTGTGTAGCCAAGAGTTTAACAGAGTGTCGACCCCATAAAGAGAGAGAAAGAATTAGAATGTTATAGAGAAATATCCGTTGCTGCCTCCTAACTAGAACCCCGTCGATCCGAACCAACCCCAGGGCCCATGACGGAGGGGTTAACAGTGTGGCGACCCTGCCCCAGGATTAAAGAAGATTTTAAGAGGAGGATTTTAACAAGTGGCCACTCTTTGGCCAAGATAGAAATTACCCTGCATCAGGATAAAACCATTTGACCGGCGTGTCACGACTTCTATTCGTAACATCCACCCTGAACCGGTGTGTCACGACTCCAAGTTCTCCACGCCTAGTTTTCATCCAAGAAGAAGTAGCCAGCAAGACGTCTTCAGGACCGTCTCAAGGATTTCCCCATAGAAAATTTTGTTAAGTACAGAGTTTGTCTTTTAAGTAATTTGTAAACATTTGAAAAGTCAGTATTATTAACTTATTACAGTTAACTAGTATCAAGCCAGAATTAACACAAAACACAGTGAACATTTCAGACACCAGTGATACATTTTTTTGTAGTGAAACAGTAATTTTCACAGAAGTTAAATGTAAGAGAAGTTAAATGTAAGAGAAGTTAATGTAACAGAAGTTAAAGTAACAGAAGTTAATTTCAAGAGAGTTAATTTCAAGAGAGTAATTTCAAGAGTTAATTTCAAGACAGTTAATTTCAGAGAGAGTTAATTTGCAGGAGAGTTAATTTCAGAGAGTTAATTTCAGAGTGAGTTAATTTCAGAGAGAGTTAATTTAAGAGAGAGTTAATTTCAGAGAGAATTAATTTCAGAGAGAGTTAATTTCAGAGTTATTTTCACTATTAGTCAGTACAGAATAATTTTATTTTATGTACATAAGAGTGAAATATTGTTTACATTTTTTTATTTTTGTTTGCAAATTTTTTCAAATTATTGAATTGAATTGACTTGCAAATTAAGAAAGAGAGAGTTACAGAGAGTTTATAGAGTTATAGAGATACTTGAGAACAGTTTCAAGTTAGTTTCAGAATACTTGATAAGAGTTCAATTTAGTTTCAAAATACTTGATAAGAGTTCAAGTTAGTTTCAATACTTGTTAAGAGTTCAAGTTAGTTTCAGAATACTTGATAAGAGTTCAAGTTAGTTTCAGAATACTTGATAAGAGTTCAAGTTAGTTTCAGAATACTTGATAAGAGTTCAAGTTAGTTTCAGAATACTTGATAAGAGTTCAATTTATTTCAGAATACTTGATAAGAGTTCAAGTTAGTTTCAGAATACTTGATAAGAGTTCAAGTTAGTTTCAGAATACTTGATAAGAGTTCAAGTTAGTTTCAGAATACTTGATAAGAGTTCAAGTTAGTTTCAGAATACTTGATAAGAGTTCAAGTTAGTTTCAGAATACTTGATAAGAGTTCAAGTTAGTTTCAGAATACTTGATAAGAGTTCAAGTTAGTTTCAGAATACTTGATAAGAGTTCAAGTTAGTTTCAGAATACTTGATAAGAGTTCAAGTTAGTTTCAGAATACTTGATAAGAGTTCAAGTTAGTTTCAGAATACTTGATAAGAGTTCAAGTTAGTTTCAGAATACTTGATAAGAGTTCAAGTTAGTTTCAGAATACTTGATAAGAGTTCAAGTTAGTTTCAGAATACTTGATAAGAGTTCAAGTTAGTTTCAGAATACTTGATAAGAGTTCAAGTTAGTTTCAGAATACTTGATAAGAGTTCAAGTTAGTTTCAGAATACTTGATGAGTTCAAGTTAGTTTCAGAATACTTGATAGAGTTCAAGTTAGTTTCAGAATACTTGATAGAGTTCAAGTTAGTTTCAGAATACTTGATAGAGTTCAAGTTATTTTCGGAATACTTGATAGAGTTCAAGTCAGACAGTTTTATTCCAAGTCATTTTTATTTCGAGTCCCAAGTCATTTTTATTTCGAGTCCCAAGTCATTTTTATTTCGAGTCCCAATTCATTTTTATTTCGAGTCCGAAGTCATTTTTATTTCGAGTCCCAAGTCATTTTTATTTCGAGTCCCAAGTCAGTTTTCAATGCAGTCAATTGAATTCAACTTTTTCTTTGTAATTTAAGGAATTTAATTTAAGAAAATGTAATTTAAGAATTTAATTCAACCTTTTTTTTGTTGTAAAAGAGAATTAAATTCAACCTGAATTGACCGGTTTGCATCTTTGGTTTAACCTTTTCTTTGTTTGTAAGAAGGAAATTCACCGATTTGTCTTTCCCTTTTCATGCATTGTTGCGTATATAAATATATAGTTATGTAATTTATTATTTGTAACAAAACCGTTTTTACAAAGGTTGTAACGATTTTGGTAATTATTGTAATGTATATGAGGAACATGCCGTCCCTCCGTTTGTTGAACTCTTTTAATTTTTAAGTAGTGTGACAAGCAATCTTTTAAAAAAAAAAAAAAGAGCAAAGTGCTCACAAAAAGACGTAATTGTCAATTTCAGACATATCCCCCCGCTTAGTCACTCAATTCCCCCGAATGTATCGTACTCCAAACTTTGTCTTTTAATTTATTTTATTTTAACACCCCCACCCCAGTTTAACCCAGTGTCAACCGGAGAAATGGTTCAACCATGGTTAATTCCTCTTTAGTACTATGGAACATAACCTCCATTTATGTTAAGTTGGTTTTTTTTATTTTTAAGTATACTATATGTTTAGTTCATTAAAATGCATAATTGATTTCTTTTTCAATATTTATATTTTTTATATTTTTTTTATTCGATTAATACTGAGTAATTGTCGGAGTCGACTTTAATTAATTTTGTGTCAAAATTCAATTTTAAAACCGTCAGATTTACTTTCATTAATTGTAAGTTCCTCTAAGTTCGTTTTTTTTTAATTATCTTATACGTTATACGTGTAACTGATTAATTATGTAAAATCTATAATCCTAATTGAATTTTATTACTTTTGAAACATATTCAAATTCATTTACGTTCCGTCCCTCCAGTCACTTTTGCATTAAAACTCGTATGCAAACATCATCATTATAATACATCATAATTATTGCTTACTAAAAATAAATTCTCACTCATGCATTTATTAAGTTATTTTATCTGTTCTTTAAAGTATATATATATTATATATAAATATATATAATCCTAATCCACAATGACCCTAATGATCTAGTTCTTCACGGGATGAACAATTACTCTCATATTCTACATACTATTGTACCGACTCACTCATCTACAGATGCTTCTTACCAATATTTATAGATACATCTCCACACTGACGTATAACTTCAACTATTCAACTATAAATCCCCTTTCTCCTTTTGAACGTACCACAACCACTACAATCTGTACCCAATAAACATAAATACACATTTGACCACAGGTCTATACATCATCCACTACGTAATTCGATTTGTACCTACAACAGTCAATAAAAATGCATGTATGCACACTATATATACTATATATACAAACCTTATGCTAAAATCATTGGATATCACAATAAACTATTTCATTGCGCGTAAGTGCTAACTATGTAATTTAATCTTAATCATTTTGCTCTCTAATATATCTTGCTCATGCATTTATTCAGTTACTTGAACAATCCTATCGGCTAATCTGTCCCTCGAAATTGTAAGATACACACTTTGTACCTAGTACACCCAAATACACACTTGACCACAGGTCTACATCACATTACGTAATCTATTTTTACCTACAATAGTCAATAAAATTAGTTATGAATTGTACTATCATGGTAACCTTGAAATCCATGAACTTTAAAATTTATATTTTTCCCTTTTATCTACTATTCATTATGTATGTAATTCATCCCACAGAAAAAATAAAATTTGGTAAAAATTTTTAACCATATCATTGTTTGTCTAACTTAAATGTTTGTCTAAATTAAAGTATTAATCTTTGATTTTTTTTTATATTATATAATAACTCACTTGTTCTGTATAAAAATTTGTAATGTAAAGAAAAATTCGTCATCTTCTAATTTAAATTCGTTAGATGTTATTTCTCAATTGTATTGTATTAATTGTATTATTATTGTGTTAATATCATTTTAGAGGGGAACACTGTAAAATGAACACTGAATAATCCATATTCATTTTTACATGAGAAACTAAAATCGCCTAAGCGAGTTTGGATAGAATTTCGATTTGTACTTCTTTATTCATTACTGTATTTCTCTAATTCATCTTTTCTAATAATGACTTATACACTATGACGTCTAAAATAACTTAATTCTTTACGTTTCCCATACCTTGTACACTGAATCATGTGCTTAGTATTTGGACATCTTCCGTATTCAATGTATGGTAAATTCTTTAATAATAATGTTGTGGTGTTATGTAGTATAAATATTATTATTCAACCATATTCATCTATACGTCATTAATTTCCCTTGATCATTATCCTATATAAATTTTATTAAATATTCATTTTTACTCGTGTCAATCTATGAAACGCAAAACTTCATGCATTCGTTCGAAAACGCAAAAATACGTTCTCGTATTATTTTTTTCATTTTTTATTTTTAATTATATCACCTCCCGCATTGAACTCGAAAATGCTGAGGTTAAGTTATCAAATTCCACTAACTGGCAGAATCGAACGCTTCAAAGATAATAAAAACTCCTTTCGCTCTGATTCGAATTTATAACATCATGCGTTATGTTATATCATGTGTGTCATGTCTCATGTACTTGTGTTGTACTAATAACTATATATTATAACCATATATTATAACCATATATAAATATATAAAAACACTGTAAGAATGGTAAACGACGTAATGTACTTCAATGAAACTGTAATTAAATGCAATGATTAATTTATAATGTAAGAATGTACTTTAATAGAAGTGTAATTAAACAATAATAAGTGAATATGAATTAATTGGAAATTGTAATCATAATTGTAATAGACCAAAACGAAAATGTGCTCAGTGGTGTACTTAAATTGTACCTATGTACTATTACGAATGATATCGTCTTCACAAATGAAGACTCGGCAAAATATACGATAGTTTTTATTTTTATTTTTTAAATTTTTATTTGGAATCTTTCAAACATCTGATCATGTGTTTAAAAGGGGGGAAACTTAACCTTCAACTGTCTTCCCCCAACATTTAGGTTTATATTATACATGTATTTGTAAAATGAATGGCACTTCATTATAGCACTTCATTACGGCACTTCATTACGACTCCTTTGTTAGCAGCCTCGCTGCGAGGAGGGGGCAGAGGCCCCTTGCCTCCTTAATTTTTAGATTCCGGCCTGAGCCATGGTCGAAAGAGGTCGAACCTCTACCCCTGTAAATTCATAGCACTATCTGTACATTTTGAGAAGTAAACTAGAGTAAAAGAAGTTTTTATCTTTTCTTTCGAGCCTTGTTCTCTTCAGGAATTTAGTCAGTAAAGTCGATAAGTTATAAAAGAAAAGTCGATAATTTTAGTATCAGAGAAAGTATCAGAGTATTATAAAAGAGAAGAATTAAAAACTGGCGGCCCTTTGCCCAAATTAAGAAAGAGGCAACCCAAGCACCATAGAAGATATGGCATAACAGTCTGGCGAGTGTGTAGCCAAGAGTTTAACAGAGTGTCGACCCCATAAAGCGAGAGAAAGAATTAAAATGTTATAGAAGAAATATCCGTTGCTGCCTCCTAACTAGAACCCCGTCGATCCGAACCACCCCAGGGCCATAGACGGAGGGGTTAACAGTGTGGCGACCCTGCCCCAGGATTAAAAGAAGATTTTAAGAGGAGGATTTTAACAAGTGGCCACTCTTTGGCCAAGATAGAAATTACCCTGCATCAGGATAAAACCATTTGACCGGCGTGTCACGACTTCTATTCGTAACATCCACCCTTGAACCGGTGTGTCACGACTCCAAGTTCTCCACGCCTAGTTTTCATCCAAGAAGAAGTAGCCAGCAAGACGTCTTCAGGACACGTCTCAAGGATTTCCCCATAGAAAATTTTGTTAAGTACAGAGTTTGTCTTTTTAAGTAATTTGTAAACATTTGAAAAGTCAGTATTATTAACTTATTAACAGTTAACTAGTATCAAGCCAGAATTAACACAAAACACAGTGAACATTTCAGACACCAGTGATACATTTTTTTGTAGTGAAACAGTAATTTTCACAGAAGTTAAATGTAAGAGAAGTTAAATGTAAGAGAAGTTAAATGTAACAGAAGTTAAAAGTAACAGAAGTTAATTTCAAGAGAGTTAATTTCAAGAGAGTTAATTTCAAGAGTTAATTTCAAGACAGTTAATTTCAGAGAGAGTTAATTTCAGAGAGTTAATTTCAGAGTGACTTAATTTCAGAGTGAGTTAATTTCAGAGAGAGTTAATTTCAGAGAGAATTAATTTCAGAGAGAGTTAATTTCAGAGTTATTTTCACTATTATGGTCAGTACAGAATAATTTTATTTTATGTACATAAGAGTGAAATATTGTTTACATTTTTTTATTTTTGTTTGCAAATTTTTTCAAATTATTGAATTGAATTGACTTGCAAATTAAGAAAGAGAGAGTTTACAGAGAGTTTATAGAGTTATAGAGATACTTGAGAACAGTTTCAAGTTAGTTTCAGAATACTTGATAAGAGTTCAATTTAGTTTCAAAATAATTGATAAGGGTTCAAGTTAGTTTCAGAATACTTGTTAAGAGTTCAAGTTAGTTTCAGAATACTTGATAAGAGTTCAAGTTAGTTTCAGAATACTTGATAAGAGTTCAAGTTAGTTTCAGAATACTTGATAAGAGTTCAAGTTAGTTTCAGAATACTTGATAAGAGTTCAAGTTAATTTCAGAATACTTGATAAGAGTTCAAGTTAGTTTCAGAATACTTGATAAGAGTTCAAGTTAGTTTCAGAATACTTGATAAGAGTTCAAGTTAGTTTCAGAATACTTGATAAGAGTTCAAGTTAGTTTCAGAATACTTGATAAGAGTTCAAGTTAGTTTCAGAATACTTGATAAGAGTTCAAGTTAGTTTCAGAATACTTGATAAGAGTTCAAGTTAGTTTCAGAATACTTGATAAGAGTTCAAGTTAGTTTCAGAATACTTGATAAGAGTTCAAGTTAGTTTCAGAATACTTGATAAGAGTTCAAGTTAGTTTCAGAATACTTGATAAGAGTTCAAGTTAGTTTCAGAATACTTGATAAGAGTTCAAGTTAGTTTCAGAATACTTGATTGAGTTCAAGTTAGTTTCAGAATACTTGATAGAGTTCAAGTTATTTTCGGAATACTTGATAGAGTTCAAGTCAGACAGTTTTATTCCAAGTCATTTTTATTTCGAGTCCCAAGTCATTTTTATTTCGAGTCCCAAGTCATTTTTATTTCGAGTCCCAATTCATTTTTATTTCGAGTCCGAAGTCATTTTTATTTCGAGTCCCAAGTCATTTTTATTTCGAGTCCCAAGTCAGTTTTCAATGCAGTCAATTGAATTCAACTTTTTCTTTGTAATTTAAGGGAATTTAATTTAAGAAAATGTAATTTAAGAATTTAATTCAACCTTTTTTTTGTTGTAAAAGAGAATTAAATTCAACCTGAATTGACCGGTTTGCATCTTTGGTTTAACCTTTTCTTTGTTTGTAAGAAGGAAATTCACCGATTTGTCTTTCCCTTTTCATGCATTGTTGCGTATATAAATATATAGTTATGTAATTTATTATTTGTAACAAAACCGTTTTTACAAAGGTTGTAACGATTTTGGTAATTATTGTAATGTATATGAGGAACATGCCGTCCCTCCGTTTGTTGAACTCTTTTAATTTTTAAGTAGTGTGACAAGCAATCTTTTAAAAAAAAAAAAAAAGAGCAAAGTGCTCACAAAAAGACGTAATTGTCAATTTCAGACATATACCCCCCCCCGCTTAGTCACTCAATTCCCCCGAATGTCGTACTCCAAACTTTGTCTTTTAATTTAATTTTATTTTAACACCCCCATCCCCAGTTTAACCCAGTGTCAACCGGAGAAATGGTTCAACCATGGTTAATTCCTCTTTAGTACTATGGAACATAACCTCCATTTATGTTGTTGTTTTTTTTATTTTTAAGTATACTATATGTTTAGTTCATTAAAATGCATAATTGATTTCTTTTTTCAATATTTATATTTTTATATTTTTTTTATTCGATTAATACTGAGTAATTGTCGGAGTCGACTTTAATTAATTTTGTGTCAAAATTCAATTTTAAAACCGTGAGATTTACTTTCATTAATTGTAAGTTCCTCTAAGTTCGTTTTTTTTTAATTATCTTATACGTGTATACGTGTAACTGATTAATTATGTAAAATCTATAATCCTAATTGAATTTTATTACTTTTGAAACATATTCAAATTCATTTACGTTCCGTCCCTCCAGTCACTTTTGCATTAAAACTCGTATGCAAACATCATCATTATAATACATCATAATTATTGCTTACTAAAAATAAATTCTCACTCATGCATTTATTAAGTTATTTTATCTGTTCTTTAAAGTATATATATATTTATATATAAATATATATAATCCTAATCCACCAATGACCCCTAATGATCTAGTTCTTCACGGGATGAACAAATTACTCTCATATTCTACATACTATTGTACCGACTCACTCATCTACAGATGCTTCTTACCAATATTTATAGATACATCTCCACACTGACGTATAACTTCAACTATTCAACTATAAATCCCCTTTCTCCTTTTGAACGTACCACCAACCACTACAATCTGTACCCAATAAACATAAATACACATTTGACCACAGGTCTATACATCATCCACTACGTAATTCGATTTGTACCTACAACAGTCAATAAAAATGCATGTAGCACACTATATATACTATATATACAAACCTTATGCTAAAATCATTGGATATCACAATAAACTATTTCATTGCGCGTAAGTGCTAACTATGTAATTTAATCTTAATCATTTTTGCTCTCTAATATATCTTGCTCATGCATTTATTCAGTTACTTGAACAATCCTATCGGCTAATCTGTCCCTCGAAATTGTAAGATACACACTTTGTACCTAGTACACCCAAATACACACTTGACCACAGGTCTATACATCATCCATTACGTAATTCTATTTTTACCTACAATAGTCAATAAAATTAGTTATGAATTGTACTATCATGGTAACCTTGAAAATCCATGAACTTTAAAATTTATATTTTTCCCTTTTATCTACTATTCATTATGTATGTAATTCATCCCACAGAAAAAATAAAATTTGGTAAAAAATTTTAACCATATCATTGTTTGTCTAACTTAAATGTTTGTCTAAATTAAAGTATTAATCTTTGATTTTTTTTTATATTATATAATAACTCACTTGTTCTGTATAAAAATTTGTAATGTAAAGAAAAATTCGTCATCTTCTAATTTAAATTCGTTAGATGTTATTTTCTCAATTGTATTGTATTAATTGTATTATTATTGTGTTAATATCATTTTAGAGGGGGAACACTGTAAAAATGAACACTGAATAATCCATATTCATTTTTACATGAGAAACTAAAATCGCCTAAGCGAGTTTTGGATAGAATTTCGATTTGTACTTCTTTATTCATTACTGTATTTCTCTAATTCATCTTTTCTAATAATGACTTATACACTATGACGTCATAAAATAACTTAATTCTCTTTACGTTTCCCATACCTTGTACACTGAATCATGTGCTTAGTATTTGGACATCTTCCGTATTCAATGTATGGTAAATTCTTTAATAATAATGTTGTGGTGTTATGTAGTATAAATATTATTATTCAACCATATTCATCTATACGTCATTAATTTCCCTTGATCATTATCCTATATAAATTTTATTAAATATTCATTTTTACTCGTGTCAATCTATGAAACGCAAAACTTCATGCATTCGTTCGAAAACGCAAAAATACGTTCTCGTATTATTTTTTTCATTTTTTATTTTTAATTATATCACCTCCCGCATTGAACTCGAAAATGCTGAGGTTAAGTTATCAAATTCCACTAACTGGCAGAATCGAACGCTTCAAAGATAATAAAAACCTCCTTTCGCTCTGATTCGAATTTATAACATCATGCGTTATGTTATATCATGTGTGTCATGTCTCATGTACTTGTGTTGTACTAATAACTATATATTATAACCATATATTATAACCATATATAAATATATAAAAACACTGTAAGAATGGTAAACGACGTAATGTACTTCAATGAAACTGTAATTAAATGCAATGATTTAATTTATAATGTAAGAATGTACTTTAATAGAAGTGTAATTAAACAATAATAAGTGAATATGAATTAATTGGAAATTGTAATCATAATTGTAATAGACCAAAACGAAAATGTGCTCAGTGGTGTACTTAAATTGTACCTATGTACTATTACGAAATGATATCGTCTTCACAAATGAAGACTCGGCAAAAATATACGATTAGTTTTTATTTTTATTTTTTAAATTTTTATTTGGAATCTTTCAAATATCTGATCATGTGTTTAAAAGGGGGGAAACTTAACCTTCAACTGTCTTCCCCAACATTTAGGTTTATATTATACATGTATTTGTAAAATGAATGGCACTTCATTATAGCACTTCATTACGGCACTTCATTACGACTCCTTTGTTAGCAGCCTCGCTGCGAGGAGGGGGCAGAGGCCCCTTGCCTCCTTAATTTTTAGATTCCGGCCTGAGCCATGGTCGAAAGAGTCGAACCTCTACCCCTGTAAATTCATAGCACTATCTGTACATTTGAGAAGTAAACTAGAGTAAAAGAAGTTTTTATCTTTTCTTTCGAGCCTTGTTCTCTTCAGGAATTTAGTCAGTAAAGTCGATAAGTTATAAAAGAAAAGTCGATAATTTTAGTATCAGAGAAAGTATCAGAGTATTATAAAAAGAGAAGAATTAAAAACTGGCGGCCCTTTGCCCAAATTAAGAAAGAGGCAACCCAAAGCACCATAGAAGATATTGGCATAACAGTCTGGCGAGTGTGTAGCCAAGAGTTTAACAGAGTGTCGACCCCATAAAGCGAGAGAAAAGAATTAGAATGTTATAGAAGAAATATCCGTTGCTGCCTCCTAACTAGAACCCCGTCGATCCGAACCACCCCAGGGCCATAGACGGAGGGGTTAACAGTGTGGCGACCCTGCCCCAGGATTAAAAGAAGATTTTAAGAGGAGGATTTTAACAAGTGGCCACTCTTTGGCCAAGATAGAAATTACCCTGCATCAGGATAAAACCATTTGACCGGCGTGTCACGACTTCTATTCGTAACATCCACCCTTGAACCGGTGTGTCACGACTCCAAGTTCTCCACGCCTAGTTTTCATCCAAGAAGAAGTAGCCAGCAAGACGTCTTCAGGACACGTCTCAAGGATTTCCCCATAGAAAATTTTGTTAAGTACAGAGTTTGTCTTTTTAAGTAATTTGTAAACATTTGAAAAGTCAGTATTATTAACTTATTAACAGTTAACTAGTATCAAGCCAGAATTAACACAAAACACAGTGAACATTTCAGACACCAGTGATACATTTTTTTGTAGTGAAACAGTAATTTTCACAGAAGTTAAATGTAAGAGAAGTTAAATGTAAGAGAAGTTAAATGTAACAGAAGTTAAAAGTAACAGAAGTTAATTTCAAGAGAGTTAATTTCAAGAGAGTTAATTTCAAGAGTTAATTTCAAGACAGTTAATTTCAGAGAGAGTTAATTTCAGAGAGAGTTAATTTCAGAGAGTTAATTTCAGAGTGAGTTAATTTCAGAGAGAGTTAATTTCAGAGAGAGTTAATTTCAGAGAGAATTAATTTCAGAGAGAGTTAATTTCAGAGTTATTTTCACTATTATGGTCAGTACAGAATAATTTTATTTTATGTACATAAGAGTGAAATATTGTTTACATTTTTTTATTTTTGTTTGCAAATTTTTTCAAATTATTGAATTGAATTGACTTGCAAATTAAGAAAGAGAGAGTTTACAGAGAGTTTATAGAGTTATAGAGATACTTGAGAACAGTTTCAAGTTAGTTTCAGAATACTTGATAAGAGTTCAATTTAGTTTCAAAATACTTGATAAGAGTTCAAGTTAGTTTCAGAATACTTGTTAAGAGTTCAAGTTAGTTTCAGAATACTTGATAAGAGTTCAAGTTAGTTTCAGAATACTTGATAAGAGTTCAAGTTTAGTTTCAGAATACTTGATAAGAGTTCAATTAGTTCAGAATACTTGATAAGAGTTCAAGTTAATTTCAGAATACTTGTAAGAGTTCAAGTTAGTTTCAGAATACTTGATAAGAGTTCAAGTTAGTTTCAGAATACTGATAATAGTTCAAGTTAGTTTCAGAATACTTGATAAGAGTTCAAGTTAGTTTCAGAATACTTGATAAGAGTTCAAGTTAGTTTCAGAATACTTGATAAGAGTTCAAGTTAGTTTCAGAATACTTGATAAGAGTTCAAGTTAGTTTCAGAATACTTGATAAGAGTTCAAGTTAGTTTCAGAATACTTGATAAGAGTTCAAGTTAGTTTCAGAATACTTGATAAGAAGTTCAAGTTAGTTTCAGAATACTTGATAAGAGTTCAAGTTAGTTTCAGAATACTTGATAAGAGTTCAAGTTAGTTTCAGAATACTTGATAAGAGTTCAAGTTAGTTTCAGAATACTTGATAAGAGTTCAAGTTAGTTTCAGAATACTTGATAAGAGTTCAAGTTAGTTTCAGAATACTTGATAAGAGTTCAAGTTAGTTTCAGAATACTTGATAAGAGTTCAAGTTAGTTTCAGAATACTTGATAAGAGTTCAAGTTAGTTTCAGAATACTTGATAAGAGTTCAAGTTAGTTTCAGAATACTTGATAGAGTTCAAGTTTTTCGGAATACTTGATAGAGTTCAAGTCAGACAGTTTTATTCCAAGTCATTTTTATTTCGAGTCCCAAGTCATTTTTATTTCGAGTCCCAAGTCATTTTTATTTCGAGTCCCAATTCATTTTTATTTCGAGTCCGAAGTCATTTTTATTTCGAGTCCCAAGTCATTTTTATTTCGAGTCCCAAGTCAGTTTTCAATGCAGTCAATTGAATTCAACTTTTTCTTTGTAATTTAAGGGAATTTAATTTAAGAAAATGTAATTTAAGAATTTAATTCAACCTTTTTTTTTGTTGTAAAAGAGAATTAAATTCAACCTGAATTGACCGGTTTGCATCTTTGGTTTAACCTTTTCTTTGTTTGTAAGAAGGAAATTCACCGATTTGTCTTTCCCTTTTCATGCATTGTTGCGTATATAAATATATAGTTATGTAATTTATTATTTGTAACAAAACCGTTTTTACAAAGGTTGTAACGATTTTGGTAATTATTGTAATGTATATGAGGAACATGCCGTCCTCCGTTTGTTGAACTCTTTTAATTTTTAAGTAGTGTGACAAGCAATCTTTTAAAAAAAAAAAAAAAGAGCAAAGTGCTCACAAAAAGACGTAATTGTCAATTTCAGACATATACCCCCCCCCCGCTTAGTCACTCAATTCCCCCGAATGTCGTACTCCAAACTTTGTCTTTAATTTAATTTTATTTTAACACCCCATCCCCAGTTTAAACCCAGTGTCAACCGGAGAAATGGTTCAACCATGGTTAATTCCTCTTTAGTACTATGGAACATAACCTCCATTTATGTTAAGTTGGTTTTTTTTTTATTTTTAAGTATACTATATGTTTAGTTCATTAAAATGCATAATTGATTTCTTTTTTCAATATTTATATTTTTTATATTTTTTTATTCGATTAATACTGAGTAATTGTCGGAGTCGACTTTAATTAATTTTGTGTCAAAATTCAATTTTAAAACCGTCAGATTTACTTTCATTAATTGTAAGTTCCTCTAAGTTCGTTTTTTTTTAATTATCTTATACGTGTAACTGATTAATTATGTAAAATCTATAATCCTAATTGAATTTTATTACTTTTGAAACATATTCAAATTCATTTACGTTCCGTCCCTCCAGTCACTTTTGCATTAAAACTCGTATGCAAACATCATCATTATAATACATCATAATTATTGCTTACTAAAAATAAATTCTCACTCATGCATTTATTAAGTTATTTTATCTGTTCTTTAAAGTATATATATATATTTATATATAAATATATATAATCCTAATCCACCAATGACCCCTAATGATCTAGTTCTTCACGGGATGAACAAATTACTCTCATATTCTACATACTATTGTACCGACTCACTCATCTACAGATGCTTCTTACCAATATTTATAGATACATCTCCACACTGACGTATAACTTCAACTATTCAACTATAAATCCCCTTTCTCCTTTTGAACGTACCACCAACCACTACAATCTGTACCCAATAAACATAAATACACATTTGACCACAGGTCTATACATCATCCACTACGTAATTCGATTTGTACCTACAACAGTCAATAAAAATGCATGTATGCACACTATATATACTATATATATACAAACCTTATGCTAAAATCATTGGATATCACAATAAACTATTTCATTGCGCGTAAGTGCTAACTATGTAATTTAATCTTAATCATTTTTGCTCTCTAATATATCTTGCTCATGCATTTATTCAGTTACTTGAACAATCCTATCGGCTAATCTGTCCCTCGAAATTGTAAGATACACACTTTGTACCTAGTACACCCAAATACACACTTGACCACAGGTCTATACATCATCCATTACGTAATTCTATTTTTACCTACAATAGTCAATAAAATTAGTTATGAATTGTCTATCATGGTAACCTTGAAAATCCATGAACTTTAAAATTTATATTTTTCCCTTTTATCTACTATTCATTATGTATGTAATTCATCCCACAGAAAAAATAAAATTTGGTAAAAATTTTAACCATATCATTGTTTGTCTAACTTAAATGTTTGTCTAAATTAAAGTATTAATCTTTGATTTTTTTTTATATTATATAATAACTCACTTGTTCTGTATAAAAATTTGTAATGTAAAGAAAAATTCGTCATCTTCTAATTTAAATTCGTTAGATGTTATTTTCTCAATTGTATTGTATTAATTGTATTATTATTGTGTTAATATCATTTTAGAGGGGGAACACTGTAAAAATGAACACTGAATAATCCATATTCATTTTTACATGAGAAACTAAAATCGCCTAAGCGAGTTTTGGATAGAATTTCGATTTGTACTTCTTTATTCATTACTGTATTTCTCTAATTCATCTTTTCTAATAATGACTTATACACTATGACGTCATAAAATAACTTAATTCTCTTTACGTTTCCCATACCTTGTACACTGAATCATGTGCTTAGTATTTGGACATCTTCCGTATTCAATGTATGGTAAATTCTTTAATAATAATGTTGTGGTGTTATGTAGTATAAATATTATTATTCAACCATATTCATCTATACGTCATTAATTTCCCTTGATCATTATCCTATATAAATTTTATTAAATATTCATTTTTACTCGTGTCAATCTATGAAACGCAAAACTTCATGCATTCGTTCGAAAACGCAAAAATACGTTCTCGTATTATTTTTTTCATTTTTTATTTTTTAATTATATCACCTCCCGCATTGAACTCGAAAATGCTGAGGTTAAGTTATCAAATTCCACTAACTGGCAGAATCGAACGCTTCAAAGATAATAAAAACCTCCTTTCGCTCTGATTCGAATTTATAACATCATGCGTTATGTTATATCATGTGTGTCATGTCTCATGTACTTGTGTTGTACTAATAACTATATATTATAACCATATATTATAACCATATATAAATATATAAAAACACTGTAAGAATGGTAAACGACGTAATGTACTTCAATGAAACTGTAATTAAATGCAATGATTTAATTTATAATGTAAGAATGTACTTTAATAGAAGTGTAATTAAACAATAATAAGTGAATATGAATTAATTGGAAATTGTAATCATAATTGTAATAGACCAAAACGAAAATGTGCTCAGTGGTGTACTTAAATTGTACCTATGTACTATTACGAAATGATATCGTCTTCACAAATGAAGACTCGGCAAAAATATACGATTAGTTTTTATTTTTATTTTTTTAAATTTTTATTTGGAATCTTTCAAACATCTGATCATATGTTTAAAAGGGGGGAAACTTAACCTTCAACTGTCTTCCCCCAACATTTAGGTTTATATTATACATGTATTTGTAAAATGAATGGCACTTCATTATAGCACTTCATTACGGCACTTCATTACGACTCCTTTGTTAGCAGCCTCGCTGCGAGGAGGGGGCAGAGGCCCCTTGCCTCCTTAATTTTTAGATTCCGGCCTGAGCCATGGTCGAAAGAGGTCGAACCTCTACCCCTGTAAATTCATAGCACTATCTGTACATTTTGAGAAGTAAACTAGAATAAAAGAAGTTTTTATCTTTTCTTTCGAGCCTTGTTCTCTTCAGGAATTTAGTCAGTAAAGTCGATAAGTTATAAAAGAAAAGTCGATAATTTTAGTATCAGAGAAAGTATCAGAGTATTATAAAAAGAGAAGAATTAAAAACTGGCGGCCCTTTGCCCAAATTAAGAAAGAGGCAACCCAAGCACCATAGAAGATATTGGCATAACAGTCTGGCGAGTGTGTAGCCAAGAGTTTAACAGAGTGTCGACCCCATAAAGCGAGAGAAAAGAATTAGAATGTTATAGAAGAAATATCCGTTGCTGCCTCCTAACTAGAACCCCCGTCGATCCGAACCACCCCAGGGCCATAGACGGAGGGGTTAACAGTGTGGCGACCCTGCCCCAGGATTAAAGAAGATTTAAGAGGAGGATTTTAACAAGTGGCCACTCTTTGGCCAAGATAGAAATTACCCTGCATCAGGATAAAACCATTGTGACCGGCGTGTCACGACTTCTATTCGTAAACATCCACCCTTGAAACCGGTGTGTCACGACTCCAAGTTCTCCACGCCTAGTTTTCATCCAAGAAGAAGTAGCCAGCAAGACGTCTTCAGGACACGTCTCAAGGATTTCCCCATAGAAAATTTTGTTAAGTACAGAGTTTGTCTTTTTAAGTAATTTGTAAACATTTGAAAAAGTCAGTATTATTAATTATTAACAGTTAACTAGTATCAAGCCAGAATTAACACAAAACACAGTGAACATTTCAGACACACAGTGATACATTTTTTTGTAGTGAAACAGTAATTTTCACAGAAGTTAAATGTAAGAGAAGTTAAATGTAAGAGAAGTTAAATGTAACAGAAGTTAAAAGTAACAGAAGTTAATTTCAAGAGAGTTAATTTCAAGAGAGTTAATTTCAAGAGTTAATTTCAAGAGAGTTAATTTCAGAGAGAGTTAATTTCAGAGAGAGTTAATTTCAGAGAGAATTAATTCAGAGAGAGTTAATTTCAGAGTTATTTTCACTATTATGGTCAGTACAGAATAATTTTATTTATGTACATAAGAGTGAAATATTGTTTACATTTTTTATTTTTGTTTGCAATTTTTTTCAAATTATTGAATTGAATTGACTTGCAAATTAAGAAAGAGAGAGTTTACAGAGAGTTTATAGAGTTATAGAGATACTTGAGAACAGTTTCAAGTTAGTTTCAGAATACTTGATAAGAGTTCAATTTAGTTTCAAAATACTTGATAAGAGTTCAAGTTAGTTTCAGAATACTTGTTAAGAGTTCAAGTTAGTTTCAGAATACTTGATAAGAGTTCAAGTTAGTTTCAGAATACTTGATAAGAGTTCAAGTTAGTTTCAGAATACTTGATAAGAGTTCAAGTTAGTTTCAGAATACTTGATAAGAGTTCAAGTTAATTTCAGAATACTTGTTAAGAGTTCAAGTTAGTTTCAGAATACTTGATAAGAGTTCAAGTTAGTTTCAGAATACTTGATAATAGTTCAAGTTAGTTTCAGAATACTTGATAAGAGTTCAAGTTAGTTTCAGAATACTTGATAAGAGTTCAAGTTAGTTTCAGAATACTTGATAAGAGTTCAAGTTAGTTTCAGAATACTTGATAAGAGTTCAAGTTAGTTTCAGAATACTTGATAAGAGTTCAAGTTAGTTTCAGAATACTTGATAAGAGTTCAAGTTAGTTTCAGAATACTTGATAAGAGTTCAAGTTAGTTTCAGAATACTTGATAAGAGTTCAAGTTAGTTTCAGAATACTTGATAAGAGTTCAAGTTAGTTTCAGAATACTTGATAAGAGTTCAAGTTAGTTTCAGAATACTTGATAAGAGTTCAAGTTAGTTTCAGAATACTTGATAAGAGTTCAAGTTAGTTTCAGAATACTTGATAAGAGTTCAAGTTAGTTTCAGAATACTTGATAAGAGTTCAAGTTAGTTTCAGAATACTTGATAAGAGTTCAAGTTAGTTTCAGAATACTTGATAAGAGTTCAAGTTAGTTTCAGAATACTTGATAGAGTTCAAGTTAGTTTCAGAATACTTGATAGAGTTCAAGTCAGACAGTTTTTCCAAGTCATTTTTATTTCGAGTCCCAAGTCATTTTTATTTCGAGTCCCAAGTCATTTTTATTTCGAGTCCCAATTCATTTTTATTTCGAGTCCGAAGTCATTTTTATTTCGAGTCCCAAGTCATTTTTATTTCGAGTCCCAAGTCAGTTTTCAATGCAGTCAATTGAATTCAACTTTTTCTTTGTAATTTAAGGGAATTTAATTTAAGAAAATGTAATTTAAGAATTTAATTCAACCTTTTTTTTTGTTGTAAAAGAGAATTAAATTCAACCTGAATTGACCGGTTTGCATCTTTGGTTTAACCTTTTCTTTGTTTGTAAGAAGGAAATTCACCGATTTGTCTTTCCCTTTTCATGCATTGTTGCGTATATAAATATAGTTATGTAATTTATTATTTGTAACAAAACCGTTTTTACAAAGGTTGTAACGATTTTGGTAATTATTGTAATGTATATGAGGAACATGCCGTCCCTCCGTTTGTTGAACTCTTTTAATTTTTAAGTAGTGTGACAAGCAATCTTTTAAAAAAAAAAAAAAAGAGCAAAGTGCTCACAAAAAGACGTAATTGTCAATTTCAGACATATACCCCCCCCCGCTTAGTCACTCAATTCCCCCGAATGTCGTACTCCAAACTTTGTCTTTTAATTTAATTTTATTTTAACACCCCCATCCCCAGTTTAACCCAGTGTCAACCGGAGAAATGGTTCAACCATGGTTAATTCCTCTTTAGTACTATGGAACATAACCTCCATTTATGTTAAGTTGGTTTTTTTTATTTTTAAGTATACTATATGTTTAGTTCATTAAAATGCATAATTGATTTCTTTTTTCAATATTTATATTTTTTATATTTTTTTTATTCGATTAATACTGAGTAATTGTCGGAGTCGACTTTAATTAATTTTGTGTCAAAATTCAATTTTAAAACCGTGAGATTTACTTTCATTAATTGTAAGTTCCTCTAAGTTCGTTTTTTTTTAATTATCTTATACGTGTATACGTGTAACTGATTAATTATGTAAAATCTATAATCCTAATTGAATTTTATTACTTTTGAAACATATTCAAATTCATTTACGTTCCGTCCCTCCAGTCACTTTTGCATTAAAACTCGTATGCAAACATCATCATTATAATACATCATAATTATTGCTTACTAAAAATAAATTCTCACTCATGCATTTATTAAGTTATTTTATCTGTTCTTTAAAGTATATATATATTTATATATAAATATATATAATCCTAATCCACCAATGACCCCTAATGATCTAGTTCTTCACGGGATGAACAAATTACTCTCATATTCTACATACTATTGTACCGACTCACTCATCTACAGATGCTTCTTACCAATATTTATAGATACATCTCCACACTGACGTATAACTTCAACTATTCAACTATAAATCCCCTTTCTCCTTTTGAACGTACCACCAACCACTACAATCTGTACCCAATAAACATAAATACACATTTGACCACAGGTCTATACATCATCCACTACGTAATTCGATTTGTACCTACAACAGTCAATAAAAATGCATGTATGCACAATATATACTATATATACAAACCTTATGCTAAAATCATTGGATATCACAATAAACTATTTCATTGCGCGTAAGTGCTAACTATGTAATTTAATCTTAATCATTTTTGCTCTCTAATATATCTTGCTCATGCATTTATTCAGTTACTTGAACAATCCTATCGGCTAATCTGTCCCTCGAAATTGTAAGATACACACTTTGTACCTAGTACACCCAAATACACACTGACCACAGGTCTATACCATCATCCATTACGTAATTCTATTTTTACCTACAATAGTCAATAAAAATTAGTTATGAATTGTCTATCATGGTAACCTTGAAAATCCCATGAACTTTAAAATTATATTTTTCCCTTTATCTACTATTCATTATGTAGTAATTCATCCCACAGAAAAAATAAAATTTGGTAAAAAATTTAACCATATCATTGTTGTCTAACTTAAATGTTTGTCTAAATTAAAGTATTAATCTTTGATTTTTTTTTATATTATATAAATAACTAACTTGTTCTGTATAAAAATTTGTAATGTAAAGAAAAATTCGTCATCTTCTAATTAAATTCGTTAGATGTTATTTTCTCAATTGTATTGTATTAATTGTATTATTATTGTGTTAATATCATTTTAGAGGGGGAACACTGTAAAAATGAACACTGAATAATCCATATTCATTTTTACATGAGAAACTAAAATCGCCTAAGCGAGTTTTGGATAGAATTTCGATTTGTACTTCTTTATTCATTACTGTATTTCTCTAATTCATCTTTTCTAATAATGACTTATACACTATGACGTCATAAAATAACTTAATTCTCTTTACGTTTCCCATACCTTGTACACTGAATCATGTGCTTAGTATTTGGACATCTTCCGTATTCAATGTATGGTAAATTCTTTAATAATAATGTTGTGGTGTTATGTAGTATAAATATTATTATTCAACCATATTCATCTATACGTCATTAATTTCCCTTGATCATTATCCTATATAAATTTTATTAAATATTCATTTTTACTCGTGTCAATCTATGAAACGCAAAACTTCATGCATTCGTTCGAAAACGCAAAAATACGTTCTCGTATTATTTTTTTCATTTTTTATTTTTAATTATATCACCTCCCGCATTGAACTCGAAAATGCTGAGGTTAAGTTATCAAATTCCACTAACTGGCAGAATCGAACGCTTCAAAGAATAAAAACCTCCTTCGCTCTGATTCGAATTTATAACATCATGCGTTATGTTATATCATGTGTGTCATGTCTCATGTACTTGTGTTATACTAATAACTATATATTATAACCATATATTATAACCATATATAAATATATAAAAACACTGTAAGAATGGTAAACGACGTAATGTACTTCAATGAAACTGTAATTAAATGCAATGATTTAATTATAATGTAAGAATGTACTTTAATAGAAGTGTAATTAAACAATAATAAGTGAATATGAATTAATTGGAAATTGTAATCATAATTGTAATAGACCAAAACGAAAATGTGCTCAGTGGTGTACTTAAATTGTACCTATGTACTATTACGAAATGATATCGTCTTCACAAATGAAGACTCGGCAAAAATATACGATTAGTTTTTATTTTTATTTTTTTAAATTTTATTTGGAATCTTTCAAACATCTGATCATGTGTTTAAAAGGGGGGAAACTTAACCTTCAACTGTCTTCCCCCAACATTTAGGTTTATATTATACATGTATTTGTAAAATGAATGGCACTTCATTATAGCACTTCATTACGGCACTTCATTACGACTCCTTTGTTAGCAGCCTCGCTGCGAGGAGGGGGCAGAGGCCCCTTGCCTCCTTAATTTTTAGATTCCGGCCTGAGCCATGGTCGAAAGAGGTCGAACCTCTACCCTGTAAATTCATAGCACTATCTGTACATTTTGAGAAGTAAACTAGAGTAAAAGAAGTTTTATCTTTTCTTTCGAGCCTTGTTCTCTTCAGGAATTTAGTCAGTAAAGTCGATAAGTTATAAAAGAAAAGTCGATAATTTTAGTATCAGAGAAAGTATCAGAGTATTAAAAAGAGAAGAATTAAAAACTGGCGGCCCTTTGCCCAAATTAAGAAAGAGGCAACCCAAGCACCATAGAAGATATTGGCATAACAGTCTGGCGAGTGTGTAGCCAAGAGTTTAACAGAGTGTCGACCCCATAAAGCGAGAGAAAAGAATTAGAATGTTATAGAAGAAATATCCGTTGCTGCCTCCTAACTAGAACCCCCGTCGATCCGAACCACCCCAGGGCCATAGACGGAGGGGTTAACAGTGTGGCGAACCCTGCCCCAGGATTAAAAGAAGATTTAAGAGGAGGATTTTAACAAGTGGCCACTCTTTGGCCAAGATAGAAATTACCCTGCATCAGGATAAAACCATTTGACCGGCGTGTCACGACTTCTATTCGTAACATCCACCCTTGAACCGGTGTGTCACGACTCCAAGTTCTCCACGCCTAGTTTTCATCCAAGAAGAAGTAGCCAGCAAGACGTCTTCAGGACACGTCTCAAGGATTTCCCCATAGAAAATTTGTTAAGTACAGAGTTTGTCTTTTTAAGTAATTTGTAAACATTTGAAAAGTCAGTATTATTAACTTATTAACAGTTAACTAGTATCAAGCCAGAATTAACACAAAACACAGTGAACATTTCAGACACCAGTGATACATTTTTTTGTAGTGAAACAGTAATTTTCACAGAAGTTAAATGTAAGAGAAGTTAAATGTAAGAGAAGTTAAATGTAAGAGAAGTTAAATGTAACAGAAGTTAAAAGTAACAGAAGTTAATTTCAAGAGAGTTAAAAGAGAGTTAATTTCAAGAGTTAATTTCAAGAGAGTTAATTTCAGAGAGAGTTAATTTCAGAGAGAGTTAATTTCAGAGAGTTAATTTCAGAGTGAGTTAATTTCAGAGAGAGTTAATTTCAGAGAGAGTTAATTTCAGAGAGAATTAATTTCAGAGAGAGTTAATTTCAGAGTTATTTTCACTATTATGGTCAGTACAGAATAATTTTATTTTATGTACATAAGAGTGAAATATTGTTTACATTTTTTTATTTTTGTTTGCAAATTTTTTCAAATTATTGAATTGAATTGACTTGCAAATTAAGAAAGAGAGAGTTTACAGAGAGTTTATAGAGTTATAGAGATACTTGAGAACAGTTCAAGTTAGTTTCAGAATACTTGATAAGAGTTCAATTTAGTTTCAAAATACTTGATAAGAGTTCAAGTTAGTTTCAGAATACTTGTTAAGAGTTCAAGTTAGTTTCAGAATACTTGATAAGAGTTCAAGTTAGTTTCAGAATACTTGATAAGAGTTCAAGTTAGTTTCAGAATACTTGATAAGAGTTCAAGTTAGTTTCAGAATACTTGATAAGAGTTCAAGTTAGTTTCAGAATACTTGATAAGAGTTCAAGTTAGTTTCAGAATACTTGATAAGAGTTCAAGTTAGTTTCAGAATACTTGATAAGAGTTCAAGTTAGTTTCAGAATACTTGATAAGAGTTCAAGTTAGTTTCAGAATACTTGATAAGAGTTCAAGTTAGTTTCAGAATACTTGATAAGAGTTCAAGTTAGTTTCAGAATACTTGATAAGAGTTCAAGTTAGTTTCAGAATACTTGATAAGAGTTCAAGTTAGTTTCAGAATACTTGATAAGAGTTCAAGTTAGTTTCAGAATACTTGATTGAGTTCAAGTTAGTTTCAGAATACTTGATAGAGTTCAAGTTAGTTTCAGAATACTTGATAGAGTTCAAGTTAGTTTCAGAATACTTGATAGAGTTCAAGTTATTTTCGGAATACTTGATAGAGTTCAAGTCAGACAGTTTTATTCCAAGTCATTTTTATTTCGAGTCCCAAGTCATTTTTATTTCGAGTCCCAAGTCATTTTTATTTCGAGTCCCAAGTCATTTTTATTTCGAGTCCCAAGTCATTTTTATTTCGAGTCCCAAGTCAGTTTTCAATGCAGTCAATTGAATTCAACTTCTTCTTTGTAATTTAAGAGAATTTAATTTAAGAAAATGTAATTTAAGAATTTAATTCAACCTTTTTTTTGTTGTAAAAGAGAATTAAATTCAACCTGAATTGACCGGTTTGCGTCTTTGGTTTAACCTTTTCTTTGTTTGTAAGAAGGAAATTCACCGATTTGTCTTTCCCTTTTCATGCATTGTTGCGTATATAAATATATAGTTATGTAATTTATTATTTGTAACAAAACCGTTTTTACAAAGGTTGTAACGATTTTGGTAAATATTGTAATGTATATGAGGAACATGCCGTTCCTCCGTTTGTTGAACTCTTTTAATTTTTAAGTAGTGTGACAAGCAATCTTTTAAAAAAAAAAAAAAAAAGCAAAGTGCTCACAAAAAGACGTAATTGTCAATTTCAGACATATACCCCCGCTTAGTCACTCAATTCCCCCGAATATCGTACTCCAAACTTTGTCTTTTAATTTATTTTATTTTAACACACCCAACCCCAGTTTAACCCAATGTCAACCAGAGAAATGGTTCAACCATGGTTAATTCCTCTTTAGTACTATGGAACATAACCTCCATTTATGTTAAGTTGTGTTTTTTTTATTTTTAAGTATACTATATGTTTAGTTCATTAAAATGCATAATTGATTTCTATTTTCAATTTTATATTTTTATATTTTTTTTATTCGATTAATACTGAGTAATTGTCGTAGTCGATTTAATTAATTGTGTGTCAAAATTCAATTTTAAAACCGTGAGATTTACTTTCATTAATTGTAAGTTCCTCTAAGTTCGTTTTTTTTTAATTATCTTATACGTGTAACTGATTAATTATGTAAAATCTATAATCCTAATTGAATTTATTACTTTTGACACATATTCAAATTCATTTACGTTCCGTCCCTCCAGTCACTTTTGCATTAAAACTCGTATGCAAACATCATCATTATAATACATCATAATTATTGCTTACTAAAAATAAATTCTCGCTCATGCATTTATTAAGTTATTTTATCTGTTCTTTAAAGTATATATATATTTATATATAAAAATATATAATCCTAATCCACCAATGACCCCTAATGATCTAGTTCTTCACGGGATGAACAAATTACTCTCATATTCTACATACTATTGTACCGACTCACTCATCTACAGATGCTTCTTACCAATATTATAGATACATCTCCACACTGACGTATAACTTCAACTATTCAACTATAAATCCCCTTTCTCCTTTTGAACGTACCACCAACCACTACAATCTGTACCCAATAAACATAAATACACATTTGACCACAGGTCTATACATCATCCACTACGTAATTCGATTTGTACCTACAACAGTCAATAAAAATGCATGTATGCACACTATATATACTATATATACAAACCTTATGCTAAAATCATTGGATATCACAATAAACTATTTCATTGCGCGTAAGTGCTAACTATGTAATTTAATCTTAATCATTTTTGCTCTCTAATATATCTTGCTCATGCATTTATTCAGTTACTTGAACAATCCTATCGGCTAATATGTCCCTCGAAATTGTAAGATACACACTTTGTACCTAGTACACCCAAATACACACTTGACCACAGGTCTACACATCATCCATTACGTAATTCTATTTTTACCTACAATAGTCAATAAAATTAGTTATGAATTGTACTATCATGGTAACCTTGAAAATCCATGAACTTTAAAATTTATATTTTTCCCTTTTATCTACTATTCATTATGTATGTAATTCATCCCACAGAAAAAATAAAATTTGGTAAAAAATTTTAACCATATCATTGTTTGTCTAACTTAAATGTTTGTCTAAATTAAAGTATTAATCTTTGATTTTTTTTTATATTATATAATAACTCACTTGTTCTGTATAAAAATTTGTAATGTAAAGAAAAATTCGTCATCTTCTAATTTAAATTCGTTAGATGTTATTTTCTCAATTGTATTGTATTAATTGTATTATTATTGTGTTAATATCATTTTAGAGGAGGAACACTGTAAAAATGAACACTGAATAATCCATATTCATTTTTACATGAGAAACTAAAATCGCCTAAGCGAGTTTTGGATAGAATTTCGATTTGTACTTCTTTATTCATTACTGTATTTCTCTAATTCATCTTTTCTAATAATGACTTATACACTATGACGTCATAAAATAACTTAATTCTCTTTACGTTTCCCATACCTTGTACACTGAATCATGTGCTTAGTATTTGGACATCTTCCGTATTCAATGTATGGTAAATTCTTTAATAATAATGTTGTGGTGTTATGTAGTATAAATATTATTATTCAACCATATTCATCTATACGTCATTAATTTCCCTTGATCATTATCCTATATAAATTTTATTAAATATTCATTTTTACTCGTGTCAATCTATGAAACGCAAAACTTCATGCATTCGTTCGAAAACGCAAAAATACGTTCTCGTATTATTTTTTTCATTTTTTATTTTTAATTATATCACCTCCCGCATTGAACTCGAAAATGCTGAGGTTAAGTTATCAAATTCCACTAACTGGCAGAATCGAACGCTTCAAAGATAAAAAAAACCTCCTTTCGCTCTGATTCGAATTTATAACATCATGCGTTATGTTATATCATGTGTGTCATGTCTCATGTACTTGTGTTGTACTAATAACTATATATTATAACCATATATTATAACCATATATAAATATATAAAAACACTGTAAGAATGGTAAACGACGTAATGTACTTCAATGAAACTGTAATTAAATGCAATGATTTAATTTATAATGTAAGAATGTACTTTAATAGAAGTGTAATTAAACAATAATAAGTGAATATGAATTAATTGGAAATTGTAATCATAATTGTAATAGACCAAAACGAAAATGTGCTCAGTGGTGTACTTAAATTGTACCTATGTACTATTACGAAATGATATCGTCTTCACAAATGAAGACTCGGCAAAAATATACGATTAGTTTTTATTTTTATTTTTTTAAATTTTTATTTGGAATCTTTCAAACATCTGATCATGTGTTTAAAAGGGGGGAAACTTAACCTTCAACTGTCTTCCCCCAACATTTAGGTTTATATTATACATGTATTTGTAAAATGAATGGCACTTCATTATAGCACTTCATTACGGCACTTCATTACGACTCCTTTGTTAGCAGCCTCGCTGCGAGGAGGGGGCAGAGGCCCCTTGCCTCCTTAATTTTTAGATTCCGGCCTGAGCCATGGTCGAAAGAGGTCGAACCTCTACCCCTGTAAATTCATAGCACTATCTGTACATTTTGAGAAGTAAACTAGAGTAAAAGAAGTTTTTATCTTTTCTTTCGAGCCTTGTTCTCTTCAGGAATTTAGTCAGTAAAGTCGATAAGTTATAAAAGAAAAGTCGATAATTTTAGTATCAGAGAAAGTATCAGAGTATTATAAAAAGAGAAGAATTAAAAACTGGCGACCCTTTGCCCAAATTAAGAAAGAGGCAACCCAAGCACCATAGAAGATATTGGCATAACAGTCTGGCGAGTGTGTAGCCAAGAGTTTAACAGAGTGTCGACCCCATAAAGCGAGAGAAAAGAATTAGAATGTTATAGAAGAAATATCCGTTGCTGCCTCCTAACTAGAACCCCCGTCGATCCGAACCACCCCAGGGCCATAGACGGAGGGGTTAACAGTGTGGCGACCCTGCCCCAGGATTAAAAGAAGATTTTAAGAGGAGGATTTTAACAAGTGGCCACTCTTTGGCCAAGATAGAAATTACCCTGCATCAGGATAAAACCATTTGACCGGCGTGTCACGACTTCTATTCGTAACATCCACCCTTGAACCGGTGTGTCACGACTCCAAGTTCTCCACGCCTAGTTTTCATCCAAGAAGAAGTAGCCAGCAAGACGTCTTCAGGACACGTCTCAAGGATTTCCCCATAGAAAATTTTGTTAAGTACAGAGTTTGTCTTTTTAAGTAATTTGTAAACATTTGAAAAGTCAGTATTATTAACTTATTAACAGTTAACTAGTATCAAGCCAGAATTAACACAAAACACAGTGAACATTTCAGACACCAGTGATACATTTTTTTGTAGTGAAACAGTAATTTTCACAGAAGTTAAATGTAAGAGAAGTTAAATGTAAGAGAAGTTAAATGTAAGAGAAGTTAAATGTAAGAGAAGTTAAATGTAACAGAAGTTAAAAGTAACAGAAGTTAATTTCAAGAGAGTTAATTTCAAGAGTTAATTTCAAGAGAGTTAATTTCAGAGAGAGTTAATTTCAGAGAGAGTTAATTTCAGAGAGAGTTAATTTCAGAGAGAGTTAATTTCAGAGAGAGTTAATTTCAGAGAGAGTTAATTTCAGAGTTATTTTCACTATTATGGTCAGTACAGAATAATTTTATTTTATGTAAATAAGGGTGAAATATTGTTTACATTTTTTTATTTTTGTTTGCAAATTTTTTCAAATTATTGAATTGAATTGACTTGCAAATTAAGAAAGAGAGAGTTTACAGAGAGTTTATAGAGTTATAGAGATACTTGAGAACAGTTTCAAGTTAGTTTCAGAATACTTGATAAGAGTTCAATTTAGTTTCAAAATACTTGATAAGAGTTCAAGTTAGTTTCAGAATACTTGATAAGAGTTCAAGTTAGTTTCAGAATACTTGATAAGAGTTCAAGTTAGTTTCAGAATACTTGATAAGAGTTCAAGTTAGTTTCAGAATACTTGATAAGAGTTCAAGTTAGTTTCAGAATACTTGATAAGAGTTCAAGTTAGTTTCAGAATACTTGATAAGAGTTCAAGTTAGTTTCAGAATACTTGATAAGAGTTCAAGTTAGTTTCAGAATACTTGATAAGAGTTCAAGTTAGTTTCAGAATACTTGATAAGAGTTCAAGTTAGTTTCAGAATACTTGATAAGAGTTCAAGTTAGTTTCAGAATACTTGATAAGAGTTCAAGTTAGTTTCAGAATACTTGATTGAGTTCAAGTTAGTTTCAGAATACCTGATAGAGTTCAAGTTAGTTTCAGAATACTTGATAGAGTTCAAGTTAGTTTCAGAATACTTGATAGAGTTCAAGTTATTTTCGGAATACTTGATAGAGTTCAAGTCAGACAGTTTTATTCCAAGTCATTTTTATTTCGAGTCCCAAGTCATTTTTATTTCGAGTCCAAGTCATTTTTATTTCGAGTCCCAAGTCATTTTATTTCGAGTCCCAAGTCATTTTTATTTCGAGTCCCAAGTCATTTTTATTTCGAGTCCCAAGTCAGTTTTCAATGCAGTCAATTGAATTCAACTTTTCTTTGTAATTTAAGAGAATTTAATTTAAGAAAATGTAATTTAAGAATTTAATTCAACCTTTTTTTTGTTGTAAAAGAGAATTAAATTCAACCTGAATTGACCGGTTTGCGTCTTTGGTTTAACCTTTTCTTTGTTTGTAAGAAGGAAATTCACCGATTTGTCTTTCCCTTTTCATGCATTGTTGCGTATATAAATATATAGTTATGTAATTTATTATTTGTAACAAAACCGTTTTTACAAAGGTTGTAACGATTTTGGTAATTATTGTAATGTATATGAGGAACATGCCGTCCTCCGTTTGTTGAACTCTTTTAATTTTTAAGTAGTGTGACAAGCAATCTTTTAAAAAAAAAAAAAAAGAGCAAAGTGCTCACAAAAAGACGTAATTGTCAATTTCAGACATATACCCCCCGCTTAGTCACTCAATTCCCCCGAATATCGTACTCCAAACTTTGTCTTTTAATTTTATTTTATTTTAACACCCCAACCCCAGTTTAACCCAATGTCAACCAGAGAAATGGTTCAACCATGGTTAATTCCTCTTTAGTACTATGGAACATAACCTCCATTTATGTTAAGTTGTGTTTTTTTATTTTTAAGTATACTATATGTTTAGTTCATTAAAATGCATAATTGATTTCTATTTTCAATTTTATATTTTTTATATTTTTTTTATTCGATTAATACTGAGTAATTGTCGTAGTCGAATTTAATTAATTGTGTGTCAAAATTCAATTTTAAAACCGTGAGATTTACTTTCATTAATTGTAAGTTCCTCTAAGTTCGTTTTTTTTTTAATTATCTTATACGTGTAACTGATTAATTATGTAAAATCTATAATCCTAATTGAATTTATTACTTTTGACACATATTCAAATTCATTTACGTTCCGTCCCTCCAGTCACTTTTGCATTAAAACTCGTATGCAAACATCATCATTATAATACATCATAATTATTGCTTACTAAAAATAAATTCTCGCTCATGCATTTATTAAGTTATTTTATCTGTTCTTTAAAGTATATATATTTATATATAAAAATATATAATCCTAATCCACCAATGACCCCTAATGATCTAGTTCTTCACGGGATGAACAAATTACTCTCATATTCTACATACTATTGTACCGACTCACTCATCTACAGATGCTTCTTACCAATATTTATAGATACATCTCCACACTGACGTATAACTTCAACTATTCAACTATAAATCCCCTTTCTCCTTTTGAACGTACCACCAACCACTACAATCTGTACCCAATAAACATAAATACACATTTGACCACAGGTCTATACATCATCCACTACGTAATTCGATTTGTACCTACAACAGTCAATAAAAATGCATGTATGCACACTATATATACTATATATACAAACCTTATGCTAAAATCATTGGATATCACAATAAACTATTTCATTGCGCGTAAGTGCTAACTATGTAATTTAATCTTAATCATTTTTGCTTTCTAATATATCTTGCTCATGCATTTATTCAGTTACTTGAACAATCCTATCGGCTAATATGTCCCTCGAAATTGTAAGATACACACTTTGTACCTAGTACACCCAAATACACACTTGACCACAGGTCTACACATCATCCATTACGTAATTCTATTTTTACCTACAATAGTCAATAAAATTAGTTATGAATTGTACTATCATGGTAACCTTGAAAATCCATGAACTTTAAAATTTATATTTTTCCCTTTTATCTACTATTCATTATGTATGTAATTCATCCCACAGAAAAAATAAAATTTGGTAAAAAATTTTAACCATATCATTGTTTGTCTAACTTAAATGTTTGTCTAAATTAAAGTATTAATCTTTGATTTTTTTTTATATTATATAATAACTCACTTGTTCTGTATAAAAATTTGTAATGTAAAGAAAAATTCGTCATCTTCTAATTTAAATTCGTTAGATGTTATTTTCTCAATTGTATTGTATTAATTGTATTATTATTGTGTTAATATCATTTTAGAGGGGAACACTGTAAAAATGAACACTGAATAATCCATATTCATTTTTACATGAGAAACTAAAATCGCCTAAGCGAGTTTTGGATAGAATTTCGATTTGTACTTCTTTATTCATTACTGTATTTCTCTAATTCATCTTTTCTAATAATGACTTATACACTATGACGTCATAAAATAACTTAATTCTCTTTACGTTTCCCATACCTTGTACACTGAATCATGTGCTTAGTATTTGGACATCTTCCGTATTCAATGTATGGTAAATTCTTTAATAATAATGTTGTGGTGTTATGTAGTATAAATATTATTATTCAACCATATTCATCTATACGTCATTAATTTCCCTTGATCTTATCCTATATAAATTTTATTAAATATTCATTTTTACTCGTGTCAATCTATGAAACGCAAAACTTCATGCATTCGTTCGAAAACGCAAAAATACGTTCTCGTATTATTTTTTTCATTTTTTATTTTTAATTATATCACCTCCCGCATTGAACTCGAAAATGCTGAGGTTAAGTTATCAAATTCCACTAACTGGCAGAATCGAACGCTTCAAAGATAAAAAAACCTCCTTTCGCTCTGATTCGAATTTATAACATCATGCGTTATGTTATATCATGTGTGTCATGTCTCATGTACTTGTGTTGTACTAATAACTATATATTATAACCATATATTATAACCATATATAAATATATAAAAACACTGTAAGAATGGTAAACGACGTAATGTACTTCAATGAAACTGTAATTAAATGCAATGATTTAATTTATAATGTAAGAATGTACTTTAATAGAAGTGTAATTAAACAATAATAAGTGAATATGAATTAATTGGAAATTGTAATCATAATTGTAATAGACCAAAACGAAAATGTGCTCAGTGGTGTACTTAAATTGTACCTATGTACTATTACGAAATGATATCGTCTTCACAAATGAAGACTCGGCAAAAATATACGATTAGTTTTTATTTTTATTTTTTTAAATTTTTATTTGGAATCTTTCAAACATCTGATCATGTGTTTAAAAGGGGGGAAACTTAACCTTCAACTGTCTTCCCCCAACATTTAGGTTTATATTATACATGTATTTGTAAAATGAATGGCACTTCATTATAGCACTTCATTACGGCACTTCATTACGACTCCTTTGTTAGCAGCCTCGCTGCGAGGAGGGGGCAGAGGCCCCTTGCCTCCTTAATTTTTAGATTCCGGCCTGAGCCATGGTCGAAAGAGGTCGAACCTCTACCCCTGTAAATTCATAGCACTATCTGTACATTTTGAGAAGTAAACTAGAGTAAAAGAAGTTTTTATCTTTTCTTTCGAGCCTTGTTCTCTTCAGGAATTTAGTCAGTAAAGTCGATAAGTTATAAAAGAAAAGTCGATAATTTTAGTATCAGAGAAAGTATCAGAGTATTATAAAAAGAGAAGAATTAAAAACTGGCGACCCTTTGCCCAAATTAAGAAAGAGGCAACCCAAGCACCATAGAAGATATTGGCATAACAGTCTGGCGAGTGTGTAGCCAAGAGTTTAACAGAGTGTCGACCCCATAAAGCGAGAGAAAAGAATTAGAATGTTATAGAAGAAATATCCGTTGCTGCCTCCTAACTAGAACCCCCGTCGATCCGAACCACCCAGGGCCATAGACGGAGGGGTTAACAGTGTGGCGACCCTGCCCCAGGATTAAAAGAAGATTTTAAGAGGAGGATTTTAACAAGTGGCCACTCTTTGGCCAAGATAGAAATTACCCTGCATCAGGATAAAACCATTTGACCGGCGTGTCACGACTTCTATTCGTAACATCCACCCTTGAACCGGTGTGTCACGACTCCAAGTTCTCCACGCCTAGTTTTCATCCAAGAAGAAGTAGCCAGCAAGACGTCTTCAGGACACGTCTCAAGGATTTCCCCATAGAAAATTTTGTTAAGTACAGAGTTTGTCTTTTTAAGTAATTTGTAAACATTTGAAAAGTCAGTATTATTAACTTATTAACAGTTAACTAGTATCAAGCCAGAATTAACACAAAACACAGTGAACATTTCAGACACCAGTGATACATTTTTTTGTAGTGAAACAGTAATTTTCACAGAAGTTAAATGTAAGAGAAGTTAAATGTAAGAGAAGTTAAATGTAAGAGAAGTTAAATGTAAGAGAAGTTAAATGTAACAGAAGTTAAAAGTAACAGAAGTTAATTTCAAGAGAGTTAATTTCAAGAGTTAATTTCAAGAGAGTTAATTTCAGAGAGAGTTAATTTCAGAGAGAGTTAATTTCCAGAGAGAGTTAATTTCAGAGAGAGTTAATTTCAGAGAGAGTTAATTTCAGAGAGAGTTAATTTCAGAGTTATTTTCACTATTATGGTCAGTACAGAATAATTTTATTTTATGTAATAAGGTGAAATATTGTTTACATTTTTTTATTTTGTTTGCAAATTTTTCAAATTATTGAATTGAATTGACTTGCAAATTAAGAAAGAGAGAGTTTACAGAGAGTTTATAGAGTTATAGAGATACTTGAGAACAGTTTCAAGTTAGTTTCAGAATACTTGATAAGAGTTCAATTTAGTTTCAAAATACTTGATAAGAGTTCAAGTTAGTTTCAGAATACTTGATAAGAGTTCAAGTTAGTTTCAGAATACTTGATAAGAGTTCAAGTTAGTTTCAGAATACTTGATAAGAGTTCAAGTTAGTTTCAGAATACTGATAAGAGTCAAGTTAGTTTCAGAATACTTGATAAGAGTTCAGTTAGTTTCAGAATACTTGATAAGAGTTCAAGTTAGTTTCAGAATACTTGATAAGAGTTCAAGTTAGTTTCAGAATACTTGATAAGAGTTCAAGTTAGTTTCAGAATACTTGATAAGAGTTCAAGTTAGTTTCAGAATACTTGATAAGAGTTCAAGTTAGTTTCAGAATACTTGATAAGAGTTCAAGTTAGTTTCAGAATACTTGATAAGAGTTCAAGTTAGTTTCAGAATACTTGATAAGAGTTCAAGTTAGTTTCAGAATACTTGATAAGAGTTCAAGTTAGTTTCAGAATACTTGATAAGAGTTCAAGTTAGTTTCAGAATACTTGATTGAGTTCAAGTTAGTTTCAGAATACCTGATAGAGTTCAAGTTAGTTTCAGAATACTTGATAGAGTTCAAGTTAGTTTCAGAATACTTGATAGAGTTCAAGTTATTTTCGGAATACTTGATAGAGTTCAAGTCAGACAGTTTTATTCCAAGTCATTTTTATTTCGAGTCCCAAGTCATTTTTATTTCGAGTCCCAAGTCATTTTTATTTCGAGTCCCAAGTCATTTTTATTTCGAGTCCCAAGTCATTTTTATTTCGAGTCCCAAGTCATTTTTATTTCGAGTCCCAAGTCAGTTTTCAATGCAGTCAATTGAATTCAACTTCTTCTTTGTAATTTAAGAGAATTTAATTTAAGAAAATGTAATTTAAGAATTTAATTCAACCTTTTTTTTGTTGTAAAAGAGAATTAAATTCAACCTGAATTGACCGGTTTGCGTCTTTGGTTTAACCTTTTCTTTGTTTGTAAGAAGGAAATTCACCGATTTGTCTTTCCCTTTTCATGCATTGTTGCGTATATAAATATATAGTTATGTAATTTATTATTTGTAACAAAACCGTTTTTACAAAGGTTGTAACGATTTTGGTAAATATTGTAATGTATATGAGGAACATGCCGTTCCTCCGTTTGTTGAACTCTTTTAATTTTTAAGTAGTGTGACAAGCAATCTTTTAAAAAAAAAAAAAAAAAGCAAAGTGCTCACAAAAAGACGTAATTGTCAATTTCAGACATATACCCCCCGCTTAGTCACTCAATTCCCCCGAATATCGTACTCCAAACTTTGTCTTTTAATTTTATTTTATTTTAACACACCCAACCCCAGTTTAACCCAATGTCAACCAGAGAAATGGTTCAACCATGGTTAATTCCTCTTTAGTACTATGGAACATAACCTCCATTTATGTTAAGTTGTGTTTTTTTTTATTTTTAAGTATACTATATGTTTAGTTCATTAAAATGCATAATTGATTTCTATTTTCAATTTTTATATTTTTTATATTTTTTTTATTCGATTAATACTGAGTAATTGTCGTAGTCGAATTTAATTAATTGTGTGTCAAAATTCAATTTTAAAACCGTGAGATTTACTTTCATTAATTGTAAGTTCCTCTAAGTTCGTTTTTTTTTAATTATCTTATACGTGTAACTGATTAATTATGTAAAATCTATAATCCTAATTGAATTCTATTACTTTTGACACATATTCAAATTCATTTACGTTCCGTCCCTCCAGTCACTTTTGCATTAAAACTCGTATGCAAACATCATCATTATAATACATCATAATTATTGCTTACTAAAAATAAATTCTCGCTCATGCATTTATTAAGTTATTTTATCTGTTCTTTAAAGTATATATATATTTATATATAAAAATATATAATCCTAATCCACCAATGACCCCTAATGATCTAGTTCTTCACGGGATGAACAAATTACTCTCATATTCTACATACTATTGTACCGACTCACTCATCTACAGATGCTTCTTACCAATATTTATAGATACATCTCCACACTGACGTATAACTTCAACTATTCAACTATAAATCCCCTTTCTCCTTTTGAACGTACCACCAACCACTACAATCTGTACCCAATAAACATAAATACACATTTGACCACAGGTCTATACATCATCCACTACGTAATTCGATTTGTACCTACAACAGTCAATAAAAATGCATGTATGCACACTATATATACTATATATACAAACCTTATGCTAAAATCATTGGATATCACAATAAACTATTTCATTGCGCGTAAGTGCTAACTATGTAATTTAATCTTAATCATTTTTGCTCTCTAATATATCTTGCTCATGCATTTATTCAGTTACTTGAACAATCCTATCGGCTAATATGTCCCTCGAAATTGTAAGATACACACTTTGTACCTAGTACACCCAAATACACACTTGACCACAGGTCTACACATCATCCATTACGTAATTCTATTTTTACCTACAATAGTCAATAAAATTAGTTATGAATTGTACTATCATGGTAACCTTGAAAATCCATGAACTTTAAAATTTATATTTTTCCCTTTTATCTACTATTCATTATGTATGTAATTCATCCCACAGAAAAAATAAAATTTGGTAAAAAATTTTAACCATATCATTGTTTGTCTAACTTAAATGTTTGTCTAAATTAAAGTATTAATCTTTGATTTTTTTTTATATTATATAATAACTCACTTGTTCTGTATAAAAATTTGTAATGTAAAGAAAAATTCGTCATCTTCTAATTTAAATTCGTTAGATGTTATTTTCTCAATTGTATTGTATTAATTGTATTATTATTGTGTTAATATCATTTTAGAGGAGGAACACTGTAAAAATGAACACTGAATAATCCATATTCATTTTTACATGAGAAACTAAAATCGCCTAAGCGAGTTTTGGATAGAATTTCGATTTGTACTTCTTTATTCATTACTGTATTTCTCTAATTCATCTTTTCTAATAATGACTTATACACTATGACGTCATAAAATAACTTAATTCTCTTTACGTTTCCCATACCTTGTACACTGAATCATGTGCTTAGTATTTGGACATCTTCCGTATTCAATGTATGGTAAATTCTTTAATAATAATGTTGTGGTGTTATGTAGTATAAATATTATTATTCAACCATATTCATCTATACGTCATTAATTTCCCTTGATCATTATCCTATATAAATTTTATTAAATATTCATTTTTACTCGTGTCAATCTATGAAACGCAAAACTTCATGCATTCGTTCGAAAACGCAAAAATACGTTCTCGTATTATTTTTTCATTTTTTATTTTTAATTATATCACCTCCCGCATTGAACTCGAAAATGCTGAGGTTAAGTTATCAAATTCCACTAACTGGCAGAATCGAACGCTTCAAAGATAAAAAAAACCTCCTTTCGCTCTGATTCGAATTTATAACATCATGCGTTATGTTATATCATGTGTGTCATGTCTCATGTACTTGTGTTGTACTAATAACTATATATTATAACCATATATTATAACCATATATAAATATATAAAAACACTGTAAGAATGGTAAACGACGTAATGTACTTCAATGAAACTGTAATTAAATGCAATGATTTAATTTATAATGTAAGAATGTACTTTAATAGAAGTGTAATTAAACAATAATAAGTGAATATGAATTAATTGGAAATTGTAATCATAATTGTAATAGACCAAAACGAAAATGTGCTCAGTGGTGTACTTAAATTGTACCTATGTACTATTACGAAATGATATCGTCTTCACAAATGAAGACTCGGCAAAAATATACGATTAGTTTTTATTTTTATTTTTTTAAATTTTTATTTGGAATCTTTCAAACATCTGATCATGTGTTTAAAAGGGGGGAAACTTAACCTTCAACTGTCTTCCCCCAACATTTAGGTTTATATTATACATGTATTTGTAAAATGAATGGCACTTCATTATAGCACTTCATTACGGCACTTCATTACGACTCCTTTGTTAGCAGCCTCGCTGCGAGGAGGGGGCAGAGGCCCCTTGCCTCCTTAATTTTTAGATTCCGGCCTGAGCCATGGTCGAAAGAGGTCGAACCTCTACCCCTGTAAATTCATAGCACTATCTGTACATTTTGAGAAGTAAACTAGAGTAAAAGAAGTTTTTATCTTTTCTTTCGAGCCTTGTTCTCTTCAGGAATTTAGTCAGTAAAGTCGATAAGTTATAAAAGAAAAGTCGATAATTTTAGTATCAGAGAAAGTATCAGAGTATTATAAAAAGAGAAGAATTAAAAACTGGCGACCCTTTGCCCAAATTAAGAAAGAGGCAACCCAAGCACCATAGAAGATATTGGCATAACAGTCTGGCGAGTGTGTAGCCAAGAGTTTAACAGAGTGTCGACCCCATAAAGCGAGAGAAAAGAATTAGAATGTTATAGAAGAAATATCCGTTGCTGCCTCCTAACTAGAACCCCCGTCGATCCGAACCACCCCAGGGCCATAGACGGAGGGGTTAACAGTGTGGCGACCCTGCCCCAGGATTAAAAGAAGATTTTAAGAGGAGGATTTTAACAAGTGGCCACTCTTTGGCCAAGATAGAAATTACCCTGCATCAGGATAAAACCATTTGACCGGCGTGTCACGACTTCTATTCGTAACATCCACCCTTGAACCGGTGTGTCACGACTCCAAGTTCTCCACGCCTAGTTTTCATCCAAGAAGAAGTAGCCAGCAAGACGTCTTCAGGACACGTCTCAAGGATTTCCCCATAGAAAATTTTGTTAAGTACAGAGTTTGTCTTTTTAAGTAATTTGTAAACATTTGAAAAGTCAGTATTATTAACTTATTAACAGTTAACTAGTATCAAGCCAGAATTAACACAAAACACAGTGAACATTTCAGACACCAGTGATACATTTTTTTGTAGTGAAACAGTAATTTTCACAGAAGTTAAATGTAAGAGAAGTTAAATGTAAGAGAAGTTAAATGTAAGAGAAGTTAAATGTAAGAGAAGTTAAATGTAACAGAAGTTAAAAGTAACAGAAGTTAATTTCAAGAGAGTTAATTTCAAGAGTTAATTTCAAGAGAGTTAATTTCAGAGAGAGTTAATTTCAGAGAGAGTTAATTTCAGAGAGAGTTAATTTCAGAGAGAGTTAATTTCAGAGAGAGTTAATTTCAGAGTTATTTTCACTATTATGGTCAGTACAGAATAATTTTATTTTATGTACATAAGGGTGAAATATTGTTTACATTTTTTTATTTTTGTTTGCAAATTTTTTCAAATTATTGAATTGAATTGACTTGCAAATTAAGAAAGAGAGAGTTTACAGAGAGTTTATAGAGTTATAGAGATACTTGAGAACAGTTTCAAGTTAGTTTCAGAATACTTGATAAGAGTTCAATTTAGTTTCAAAATACTTGATAAGAGTTCAAGTTAGTTTCAGAATACTTGATAAGAGTTCAAGTTAGTTTCAGAATACTTGATAAGAGTTCAAGTTAGTTTCAGAATACTTGATAAGAGTTCAAGTTAGTTTCAGAATACTTGATAAGAGTTCAAGTTAGTTTCAGAATACTTGATAAGAGTTCAAGTTAGTTTCAGAATACTTGATAAGAGTTCAAGTTAGTTTCAGAATACTTGATAAGAGTTCAAGTTAGTTTCAGAATACTTGATAAGAGTTCAAGTTAGTTTCAGAATACTTGATAAGAGTTCAAGTTAGTTTCAGAATACTTGATAAGAGTTCAAGTTAGTTTCAGAATACTTGATAAGAGTTCAAGTTAGTTTCAGAATACTTGATTGAGTTCAAGTTAGTTTCAGAATACCTGATAGAGTTCAAGTTAGTTTCAGAATACTTGATAGAGTTCAAGTTAGTTTCAGAATACTTGATAGAGTTCAAGTTATTTTCGGAATACTTGATAGAGTTCAAGTCAGACAGTTTTATTCCAAGTCATTTTTATTTCGAGTCCCAAGTCATTTTTATTTCGAGTCTCAAGTCATTTTTATTTCGAGTCCCAAGTCATTTTTATTTCGAGTCCCAAGTCATTTTTATTTCGAGTCCCAAGTCAGTTTTCAATGCAGTCAATTGAATTCAACTTTTTCTTTGTAATTTAAGAGAATTTAATTTAAGAAAATGTAATTTAAGAATTTAATTCAACCTTTTTTTTGTTGTAAAAGAGAATTAAATTCAACCTGAATTGACCGGTTTGCGTCTTTGGTTTAACCTTTTCTTTGTTTGTAATAAGGAAATTCACCGATTTGTCTTTCCCTTTTCATGCATTGTTGCGTATATAAATATATAGTTATGTAATTTATTATTTGTAACAAAACCGTTTTTACAAAGGTTGTAACGATTTTGGTAATTATTGTAATGTATATGAGGAACATGCCGTCCCTCCGTTTGTTGAACTCTTTTAATTTTTAAGTAGTGTGACAACCAATCTTTTAAAAAAAAAAAAAGAGCAAAGTGCTCACAAAAAGACGTAATTGTCAATTTCAGACATATACCCCCCGCTTAGTCACTCAATTCCCCCTAATATCGTACTCCAAACTTTGTCTTTTAATTTTATTTTATTTTAACACCCCCAACCCCAGTTTAACCCAATGTCAACCGGAGAAATGGTTCAACCATGGTTAATTCCTCTTTAGTACTATGGAACATAACCTCCATTTATGTTAAGTTGTGTTTTTTTTTATTTTTAAGTATACTATATGTTTAGTTCATTAAAATGCATAATTGATTTCTATTTTCAATTTTTATATTTTTTATATTTTTTTTATTCGATTAATACTGAGTAATTGTCGTAGTCGAATTTAATTAATTGTGTGTCAAAATTCAATTTTAAAACCGTGAGATTTACTTTCATTAATTGTAAGTTCCTCTAAGTTCGTTTTTTTTTATTATCTTATACGTGTAACTGATTAATTATGTAAAATCTATAATCCTAATTGAATTTTATTACTTTTGACACATATTCAAATTCATTTAAATTCCGTCCCTCCAGTCACTTTTGCATTAAAACTCGTATGCAAACATCATCATTATAATACATCATAATTATTGCTTACTAAAAATAAATTCTCGCTCATGCATTTATTAAGTTATTTTATCTGTTCTTTAAAGTATATATATATTTATATATAAAAATATATAATCCTAATCCACCAATGACCCCTAATGATCTAGTTCTTCACGGGATGAACAAATTACTCTCATATTCTACATACTATTGTACCGACTCACTCATCTACAGATGCTTCTTACCAATATTTATAGATACATCTGCACACTGACGTATAACTTCAACTATTCAACTATAAATCCCCTTTCTCCTTTTGAACGTACCACCAACCACTACAATCTGTACCCAATAAACATAAATACACATTTGACCACAGGTCTATACATCATCCACTACGTAATTCGATTTGTACCTACAACAGTCAATAAAAATGCATGTATGCACACTATATACTATATATACAAACCTTATGCTAAAATCATTGGATATCACAATAAACTATTTCATTGCGCGTAAGTGCTAACTATGTAATTTAATCTTAATCATTTTTGCTTTCTAATATATCTTGCTCATGCATTTATTCAGTTACTTGAACAATCCTATCGGCTAATCTGTCCCTCGAAATTGTAAGATACACACTTTGTACCTAGTACACCCAAATACACACTTGACCACAGGTCTACACATCATCCATTACGTAATTCTATTTTTACCTACAATAGTCAATAAAATTAGTTATGAATTGTACTATCATGGTAACCTTGAAAATCCATGAACTTTAAAATTTATATTTTTCCCTTTTATCTACTATTCATTATGTATGTAATTCATCCCACAGAAAAAATAAAATTTAGTAAAAAATTTTAACCATATCATTGTTTGTCTAACTTAAATGTTTGTCTAAATTAAAGTATTAATGTTTGATTTTTTTTTATATTATATAATAACTCGCTTGTTCTGTATAAAAATTTGTAATATAAAGAAAAATTCGTCATCATCTAATTTGAATTCGTTAGATGTTATTTTCTCAATTGTATTGTATTAATTGTATTATTATTGTGTTAATATCATTTTAGAGGGGGAACACTGTAAAAATGAACAATGAATAATCCATATTCATTTTTACATGAGAAACCAAAATCGCCTATGCGAGTTTTGGATAGAATTTCGATTTGTACTTCTTTATTCATTACTGTATTTCTCTAATTCATCTTTTCTAATAATGACTTATACACTATGACGTCATAAAATAACTTAATTCTCTTTACGTTTCCCATACCTTGTACACTGAATCATGTGCTTAGTATTTGGACATCTTCCGTATTCAATGTATGGTAAATTCTTTAATAATAATGTTGTGGTGTTATGTAGTATAAATATTATTATTCAACCATATTCATCTATATGTCATTAATTTCCCTTGATCATTATCCTATATAAATTTTATTAAATATTCATTTTTACTCGTGTCAATCTATGAAACGCAAAACTTCATGCATTCGTTCGAAAACGCAAAAATACGTTCTCGTATTATTTTTTTCATTTTTTATTTTTAATTATATCACCTCCCGCATTGAACTCGAAAATGCTGAGGTTAAGTTATCAAATTCCACTAACTGGCAGAATCGAACGCTTCAAAGATTAAAAAAAACTCCTTTCGCTCTGATTCGAATTTATAACATCATGCGTTATGTTATATCATGTGTGTCATGTCTCATGTACTTGTGTTGTACTAATAACCATATATTATAACCATATATAAATATATAAAAACACTGTAAGAATGGTAAACGACGTAATGTACTTCAATGAAACTGTAATTAAATGCAATGATTTAATTTATAATGTAAGAATGTACTTTAATAGAAGTGTAATTAAACAATAATAAGTGAATATGAATTAATTGGAAATTGTAATCATAATTGTAATAGACCAAAACGAAAATGTGCTCAGTGGTGTACTTAAATTGTACCTATGTACTATTACGAAATGATATCGTCTTCACAAATGAAGACTCGGCAAAAATATACGATTAGTTTTTATTTTTATTTTTTTAAATTTTTATTTGGAATCTTTCAAACATCTGATCATGTGTTTAAAAGGGGGGAAACTTAACCTTCAACTGTCTTCCCCCAACATTTAGGTTTATATTATACATGTATTTGTAAAATGAATGGCACTTCATTATAGCACTTCATTACGGCACTTCATTACGACTCCTTTGTTAGCAGCCTCGCTGCGAGGAGGGGGCAGAGGCCCCTTGCCTCCTTAATTTTTAGATTCCGGCCTGAGCCATGGTCGAAAGAGGTCGAACCTCTACCCCTGTAAATTCATAGCACTATCTGTACATTTTGAGAAGTAAACTAGAGTAAAAGAAGTTTTTATCTTTTCTTTCGAGCCTTGTTCTCTTCAGGAATTTAGTCAGTAAAGTCGATAAGTTATAAAAGAAAAGTCGATAATTTTAGTATCAGAGAAAGTATCAGAGTATTATAAAAAGAGAAGAATTAAAAACTGGCGGCCCTTTGCCCAAATTAAGAAAGAGGCAACCCAAGCACCATAGAAGATATTGGCATAACAGTCTGGCATAACTTTTCTTTTATAACTTATCGACTTTACTGACTAAATTCCTGAAGAGAACAAGGCTCGAAAGAAAAGATAAAAACTTCTTTTAAAAACAGCCAAGAGTTTAACAGAGTGTCGACCCCATAAAGCGAGAGAAAAGAATTAGAATGTTATAGAAGAAATATCTGTTGCTGCCTCCTAACTAGAACCCCCGTCGATCCGAACCACCCCAGGGCCATAGACGGAGGGGTTAACAGTGTGGCGACCCTGCCCCAGGATTAAAAGAAGATTTTAAGAGGAGGATTTTAACAAGTGGCCACTCTTTGGCCAAGATAGAAATTACCCTGCATCAGGATAAAACCATTTGACCGGCGTGTCACGACTTCTAGTTCGTAACATCCACCCTTGAACCGGTGTGTCACGACTCCAAGTTCTCCACGCCTAGTTTCCATCCAAGAAGAAGTAGCCAGCAAGACGTCTTCAGGACACGTCTCAAGGATTTCCCCATAGAAAATTTTGTTAAGTACAGAGTTTGTCTTTTTAAGTAATTTGTAAACATTTGAAAAGTCAGTATTATTAACTTATTAACAGTTAACTAGTATCAAGCCAGAATTAACACAAAACACAGTGAACATTTCAGACACCAGTGATACATTTTTTTGTAGTGAAACAGTAATTTTCACAGAAGTTAAATGTAAGAGAAGTTAAATGTAAAAGAAGTTAAATGTAAGAGAAGTTAAATGTAACAGAAGTTAAAAGTAACAGAAGTTAATTTCAAGAGAGATAATTTCAAGAGAGTTAATTTCAAGAGTTAATTTCAAGAGAGTTAATTTCAAGAGAGTTAATTTCAGAGAGAGTTAATTTCAGAGAGAGTTAATTTCAGAGAGAGTTAATTTCAGAGAGAGTTAATTTCAGAGAGAATTAATTTCAGAGAGAGTTAATTTCAGAGTTATTTTCACTATTATAGTCAGTATAGAATAATTTTATTTTATGTACATAAGAGTGAAATATTGTTTACATTTTTTTATTTTTGTTTGCAAATTTTTTCAAATTATTGAATTGAATTGACTTGCAAATTAAGAAAGAGAGAGTTTACAGAGAGTTTATAGAGTTATAGAGATACTTGAGAACAGTTTCAAGTTAGTTTCAGAATACTTGATAAGAGTTCAATTTAGTTTCAAAATACTTGATAAGAGTTCAAGTTAGTTTCAGAATACTTGATAAGAGTTCAAGTTAGTTTCAGAATACTTGATAAGAGTTCAAGTTAGTTTCAGAATACTTGATAAGAGTTCAAGTTAGTTTCAGAATACTTGATAAGAGTTGAAGTTAGTTTCAGAATAATTGATAAGAGTTCAAGTTAGTTTCAGAATACTTGATAAGAGTTCAAGTTAGTTTCAGAATACTTGATAAGAGTTCAAGTTAGTTTCAGAATACTTGATAAGAGTTCAAGTTAGTTTCAGAATACTTGATAAGAGTTCAAATTAGTTTCAGAATACTTGATAAGAGTTCAAGTTAGTTTCAGAATACTTGATAAGAGTTCAAGTTAGTTTCAGAATACTTGATAAGAGTTCAAGTTAGTTTCAGAATACAAGATAAGAGTTCAAGTTAGTTTCAGAATACTTGATAAGAGTTCAAGTTTGTTTCAGAATACTTGATAAGAGTTCAAGTTAGTTTCAGAATACTTGATAAGAGTTCAAGTTAGTTTCAGAATACTTGATAAGAGTTCAAGTTAGTTTCAGAATACTTGATAAGAGTTCAAGTTAGTTTCAGAATACTTGATTGAGTTCAAGTTAGTTTCAGAATACTTGATAGAGTTCAAGTTAGTTTCAGAATACTTGATAGAGTTCGTTAGTTTCAGAATACTTGATAGAGTTCAAGTTATTTTCGGAATACTTGATAGAGTTCAAGTCAGACAGTTTTATTCCAAGTCATTTTTATTTCGAGTCCCAAGTCATTTTTATTTCGAGTCCCAAGTCATTTTTATTTCGAGTCCAAAGTCATTTTTATTTCGAGTCCCAAGTCATTTTTATTTCGAGTCCCAATTCATTTTTATTTCGAGTCCGAAGTCATTTTTATTTCGAGTCCCAAGTCATTTTTATTTCGAGTCCCAAGTCAGTTTTCAATGCAGTCAATTGAATTCAACTTTTTCTTTGTAATTTAAGGGTATTTAATTTAAGAAAATGTAATTTAAGAATTTAATTCAACCTTTTTTTTTGTTGTAAAAGAGAATTAAATTCAACCTGAATTGACCGGTTTGCATCTTTGGTTTAACCTTTTCTTTGTTTGTAAGAAGGAAATTCACCGATTTGTCTTTCCCTTTTCATGCATTGTTGCGTATATAAATATATAGTTATGTAATTTATTATTTGTAACAAAACCGTTTTTACAAAGGTTGTAACGATTTTGGTAATTATTGTAATGTATATGAGGAACATGCCGTCCCTCCGTTTGTTGAACTCTTTTAATTTTTAAGTAGTGTGAAAAGCAATCTTTAAAAAAAAAAAAAAAAGAGCAAAGTGCTCACAAAAAGACGTAATTGTCAATTTCAGACATATTCCCCCCCCGCTTAGTCACTCAATTCCCCCGAATGTCGTACTCCAAACTTTGTCTTTTAATTTAATTTTATTTTAACACCCCCATCCCCAGTTTAACCCAGTGTCAACCGGAGAAATGGTTCAACCATGGTTAATTCCTCTTTAGTACTATGGAACATAACCTCCATTTATGTTAAGTTGTTTTTTTTTATTTTTAAGTATACTATATGTTTAGTTCATTAAAATGCATAATTGATTTCTTTTTTCAATATTTATATTTTTTATATTTTTTTTATTCGATTAATACTGAGTAATTGTCGGAGTCGACTTTAATTAATTGTGTGTCAAAATTCAATTTTAAAACCGTGAGATTTACTTTCATTAATTGTAAGTTCCTCTAAGTTCGTTTTTTTTAAATTATCTTATACGTGTATACGTGTAACTGATTAATTATGTAAAATCTATAATCCTAATTGAATTTTATTACTTTTGAAACATATTCAAATTCATTTACGTTCCGTCCCTCCAGTCACTTTTGCATTAAAACTCGTATGCAAACATCATCATTATAATACATCATAATTATTGCTTACTAAAAATAAATTCTCGCTCATGCATTTATTAAGTTATTTTATCTGTTCTTTAAAGTATATATATATTTATATATAAAAATATATAATCCTAATCCACCAATGACCCCTAATGATCTAGTTCTTCACGGGATGAACAAATTACTCTCATATTCTATATACTATTGTACCGACTCACTCATCTACAGATGCTTCTTACCAATATTTATAAATACATCTGCACACTGACGTATAACTTCAACTATTCAACTATAAATCCCCTTTCTCCTTTTGAACGTATCACCAACCACTACAATCTGTACCCAATAAACATAAATACACATTTGACCACAGGTCTATACATCATCCACTACGTAATTCGATTTGTACCTACAACAGTCAATAAAAATGCATGTATGCACACTATATATACTATATATACAAACCTTATGCTAAAATCATTGGATATCACAATAAACTCTTTCATTGCGCGTAAGTGCTAACTATGTAATTTAATCTTAATCATTTTTGCTCTCTAATATATCTTGCTCATGCATTTATTCAGTTACTTGAACAATCCTATCGGCTAATCTGTCCCTCGAAATTGTAAGATACACACTTTGTACCTAGTACACCCAAATACACACTTGACCACAGGTCTATACATCATCCATTACGTAATTCTATTTTTACCTACAATAGTCAATAAAATTAGTTATGAATTGTACTATCATGGTAACCTTGAAAATCCATGAACTTTAAAATTTATATTTTTCCCTTTTATCTACTATTCATTATGTATGTAATTCATCCCACAGAAAAAATAAAATTTGGTAAAAATTTTTAACCATATCATTGTTTGTCTAACTTAAATGTTTGTCTAAATTAAAGTATTAATCTTTGATTTTTTTTATATTATATAATAACTCACTTGTTCTGTATAAAAATTTGTAATGTAAAGAAAAATTCGTCATCTTCTAATTTGAATTCGTTAGATGTTATTTTCTCAATTGTATTGTATTAATTGTATTATTATTGTGTTAATATCATTTTAGAGGGGGAACACTGTAAAAATGAACACTGAATAATCCATATTCATTTTTACATGAGAAACTAAAATCGCCTAAGCGAGTTTTGGATAGAATTTCGATTTGTACTTCTTTATTCATTACTCTATTTCTCTAATTCATCTTTTCTAATAATGACTTATACACTATGACGTCATAAAATAACTTAATTCTCTTTACGTTTCCCATACCTTGTACACTGAATCATGTGCTTAGTATTTGGACATCTTCCGTATTCAATGTACGGTAAATTCTTTAATAATAATGTTGTGGTGTTATGTAGTATAAATATTATTATTCAACCATATTCATCTATACGTCATTAATTTCCCTTGATCATTATCCTATATAAATTTTATTAAATATTCATTTTTACTCGTGTCAATCTATAAAACGCAAAACTTCATGCATTCGTTCGAAAGCGCAAAAATACGTTCTCGTATTATTTTTTTCATTTTTTATTTTTAATTATATCACCTCCCGCATTGAACTCGAAAATGCTGAGGTTAAGTTATCAAATTCCACTAACTGGCAGAATCGAACGCTTCAAAGATAAAAAAAACTCCTTTCGCTCTGATTCGAATTTATAACATTATCATGCGTTATGTTATATCATGTGTGTCATGTCTCATGTACTTGTGTTGTACTAATAACCATATATTATAACCATATATTATAACCATATATTATAACCATATATAAATATATAAAAACACTGTAAGAATGGTAAACGACGTAATGTACTTCAATGAAACTGTAATTAAATTCAAAGATTTAATTTATAATGTAAGAATGTACTTTAATAGAAGTGTAATTAAACAATAATAAGTGAATATGAATTAATTGGAAATTGTAATCATAATTGTAATAGACCAAAACGAAAATGTGCTCAGTGGTGTACTTAAATTGTACCTATGTACTATTAAGAAATTCTGAGTTCATTCCCATCTTGAAATGACGCTCAATTCTGCCAGTTGAGGTTTAAGTTTTGGTTTTTGGCTAAAAATATAATAGTTATCCCTTTTTCTTTGATGTATTCAATCTCACGTGAAGGCAGCGAGTCTTTTGCTTATACTGAGGTTCTAAATGTAGCTTCGCTAGGCTGCTTTAAACCCTAGATCCATGTCCCAAAGCTGGATCCTGTCTGCTTTGCAGATAGCTGGTGAGGGAAGCTATATTTATGGGACCTCTTTGCGAGTGACCCGTTGACCACGTCGGGCTAACATCATGAAAAAGAAAAACTACGGTATTTGTCATTTACCATTACTTATTCGGACTATATTGGATTTTATTATCCCAGAAGAGTTCCTTGTACCATGCACTGTCTGTGTGTATCATAAAAAACTCAGGTGACCATTCTGAGTTCATTCCCTATATATATATATATATATATATATATATATATATATAAATATATAAAAGGTGTGTAATGTTATTTTGCTGATGCGATTTGTTTTTTCAATCAGAAGACAGGATTGTCAAAAGTAAATAGACAGAGTTAATATTGGGTTTCTTTTAATTGTTCAATTCTCTTAAAGGAGAAAGTCCGTTTGCTTTTAAAAACGGTAACTCGTGTGAATTAAAATAAATGGTGGTATCTAGCAACTCACCCTAATAAGGTATACCTGAACAATTAAAATAAAAAGTGATATCTGGCAACTCAACCTTCCTCTATATAAGACCTGCTTGGCTTCGGGAGCTTCATAATGATGCGAACTTCGGCGAAATAAAGAACTCTCTCCTTCCTTCTTAGGTTAAGACTTAGGTTTCCCTTTTGGGGGTGAGGACATCCTACCTTCTCTCCTAAAGACCTCCTCCGCCTCTCTTTTCTCTTCTTCTCTTAGGTTAAGGCTACCCCTTTGTGGGGAGGTCATCCTCCCTTCTCCCCCCGTAGGTCCCTCCCCTCTCCCCCTTCATTGCATACCCCTCCCCCTTCATTGCATACCCCTCCCCTCTTCATTGCGTACCCCCTTCATTGTGTACTCCCTCCCCCTTTGCAACATACCCCCCCCTTTGCAACATACCCCTCCACTTTGCAACATACCCCACCCCCTTTGCACCATTGATCATTATCTCTGCAACATTCTTGCACTCGTCCATTTTGCGCCCATACTACTTGGGCCAATGAAGGATGTTATTTGTGGAAGAAAGTTTCAGAGTGACGATGAGGTTGTTGAGGAGGTTAAGAGGTGGCTCCAGCGGAAGCCAGCGGACTTTTACCAGCAAGGAATAAAGGCCCTTGTTTCGAGGTGGAGGAAAGCCGTAGAAAAGGACGGAGACTATGTGGAAAAATAAGAACTTGTACAAAAGGTATGTCACTACTTGTGTACAAAATTTCTGGAACTTACAAGGAAACTTGGAAAGAAAAAAAAAGGTGGGGCAAAATATACTGAGTGGCCCACGTAGGTCTATCAATTCGCTTTCCATTCTTTTAAGCCTGCTTTTACGTGGTCTAGAACCGTGTCTGGACTCTTTGAACTTTGCAGTGAAGCATACACCTCGTGCGGAATCACTACCACTTTCTTCATTATATTAATCTACTCAGTAAAGGTCCCAAAACTGAAAATAAGATGGGGAGGAATGATCCCCCTCTTTGTACAATAATTCGCTTCTTCTTTTTATTTTCTTTTTCTGACTTTTACGAGTGAGCGTACGTTGTTAATTTTTTTATTTTATTGGGTTCAGAATCCCAGCTGAGCCGTGAACGATGTGGGCCTACTTTAGGCCTCCGTTGCATAAAATTAAGGTGAAAAACAAAAGGGGCACTATTTATGGTCTTCTTTCTAAACCTTGCAACAACAACACAACCTGCACTATTGCACGATGCAACAATCTTGTATCTAAACAACCAAACTGAATTGCAAGAGAGCTCTCTATAAGACCACACCCTGTAAGTGCCGCATTCAACAAACGAGTAGAAAAGACGCGCAGTGCCCCAAAAAAATGATGCCACAAGAGTGCCCAAACAATGATGCCACAAGAGCCCAAAAATGCTAGCTCTAAATTAAGTTAATTTTTCACTAACCTTGCAATTATGAGATGGATATACTGTAGATACACCTTAACTTAATATATACAAGCAATGCTGCATCAATCAGCTTAGTCATCATATCGCCTTGGGACAACAATGGCTCTTTCTCTTCTAGATTTTCTAACACTCCCCACCGAAGAGGCATTGTTGCATTACCTTCTGCAAATTTAGCCAAGCCTTCTCCATGAGGTTGTAACTCAAATGTTTCATCTTGACTATCCGTGTTTTTGCTGATTTCTAAAGCCTAGAGTTTTTGCATATGTCTCTTTAATTTTCCTCCTGAAGTCTTTACCAGTGCAGACCTAACTAAATTGTCTTTGCCAACAAACAACTCTTCAGTTATGCCAAGCTTCCAGCATTGCCTTGGTCTTTCATCCCCAATCATTACCACTTCTCCTACCTTGATACAATTTGCATTGGAGCCCTTTACATTGCCTGATGGGTAATAATTGAGTTCTGGCACGTATTCCATCTGCCACCTCTTCCATAACTGATCTTGTAGCTCTTCAAAGTACTTGAACCTTCTGGTTAATTCTCCTTGAGTGCTCTGGATAGGCTGCAAGTCTTCTGGCAAACTGGGGCTTGATGTTAATCGTTTACCACAAAGAAAATGATTTGGTGTCAATGGCTCTGCATCCTGCATACTGTTATAAACAAAAGTGATAGGCCTACTGTTCACCATTGCTTCTACTTCACACAAAACAGTGCAGAAGTCTTCTTTGCTCAAATGAGCATTAGCTAAAAGTTTCTTTAATGGACACTTTACACTTCTCACTAGCCTTTCCCAAAATCCTCCCCACCATGGGGCTTTCTCAACAATAAACTCCCACTGTACCCCTTGGTGTGAAAAGTAGGATTGGAATCCTTCCTCTTTTAGCAAGGACCAAACTTCTTGGAGTTCCTTTGCAGCCTTTTTGAAGGTTTTTGCATTATCCGATATGATTTTATTTGGGAAACCCCTTCTGTTCACAAACCTTTTAAAGGCCAAAAGAAATACATCACTACTTAAGTTGCTTACCAACTCCAAATGGATTGCTCTGGAGGTAGCACACGTGAAAAGACGTATACACTAGTGGCCAAAATTCTGGACACTTTCTCATTTTTCGTGATTTTTTTTTATTAAAGTCGAGTATGGTTAATTGAATTCTAATTTTAATTATTTTTTTGTAGAAAAAGTGTTTATTAGGCATTCCTTATACGATTAAGCATAATTTTATAAAAAATAAGCTGGAATATACGTACAAACAATAAAAAGGTACACGTCATTGGAAATATTGCCTCAGTTCCTGTATCAATTGTAGTGATCAATCGGCGATAAGTCACGCTATTTCAAGTAGCCAATCGGCATCAAATCACGCCACTTATGATGAACAATCAGCATCAAATCATGCCACTTATGATGAACAATCAGAAAACAGTAATTTGGCAGCTGCATTTCATTGTGTTAAGTTGCCGCGCGAATAACAAAGTCTCCTTCTCCTCTTTATCCCTTCATATTACTGTCACTGTTGGCCATGTCCCCTCATATTAGGAAAGACTGGACACCAACTAAGCGAAGAAAAGCTGTAACCCTTCGAGAAGACGGTTACACATTCGAACAAATAGCCAAAAGACTCAGAGATGGGGCAACAAAATCTGGAGTAAGAAAGGTTTGCCAACGCTTTCAAGATCTTGGTACAGTCAAAACTGCCAAAAGAACTGGAAGAAGAAGTAAGACAAGTGAACAGAACAACCGGCGTATTGTTAGATTATCCCTAACTGATCGTCGGAGGACATCAAAGGAAATAATGCATACATTAGAAACAAGTGGTGTCAGCATAAGTGACAGAATTGTAAGGTGTAGGCTTTTTGACAGTGGACTAAAAGCAAGAATACCTAGAAAGAAACCACACCTGAATGTAGTTCAGAGAAGAAAACGCCTTCTGTGGGCAAGAGAACACAAAGGATGGACATTAGAAGACTGGTACAATGTAATATGGAGTGATGAGACAAAGATTTCAATTTTTGGAAGTGAAAGATTAAAATGTGTGCGACGCAGACTAAAAAAGATATGTTTCCTGAATGCATTACAGCAACTATGAAGCATCCTATCAGCGTTATGGTGTGGGGATGCATGTATGGATGGGGTGTTGGACGCATTCAAATTATAAATGGAACTTTGAATGCTAAAAAATACCAAGAAGACATTTTGGAAAAGAAGTTACTCCCCTCAATTCAGGATATATTCCCACACAATTCAGATGGAGCAATCTTTCAGCAAGACAGTGCTCCTTGTCACACAGCAAAATCAAGTATGAAATGGCTTAAAGACCATAAAACCAAAGTGTTACAATGGCCTGGCAATAGTCCAGACCTTAATCCCATCGAAAATTTGTGATCAAAACTCAAGAAACTGATAGCAAAGTCTAATCCAAGCAACAAAATGGAGTTGATTGAATCTATCATCAAGGCCTGGTTCAGAATCATCAACCCAGATGATTTAAAGCATATAATTGATTCAATGCCAAGAAGAATCGATGCAGTCATCAAAGCAAAAGGTTATCCAAGTAAATACTAGCATAAAATATGTTTTTATATATCTGTACTTTCTGAATAAAAATATGATTTTAGCTTGTTTTTTATATACCTGTGTTTTAGTTCAAGAAAATGTCATAGTAACTGTTTGATTGAAACAAAAACATTTATCTTAATATAAAATATATTAAAGAACATTAAAATATGCCTAAAAATTCAATAATAAATAGTTTATACGCAGCAAAGATCAGAAAAGCGAAATGGTCTGTTTCTCCATAAAAAGTGTCCAGAATTTTGGCCACTAGTGTATAACCTTTGTTAGACTCCCCTTGCTCATACACATAGACTGGACCTGCGAAATCTACTCCCACTACATCAAATAGGACAGTATAGACACACCGTTCTCTTGGAAGTGGAGCCACCTTTTCATAATAAGGCTTTGCACTCCAACGCTTGCAAATCACACATTTATGCAAGACCTTTTTTACTACTTGTCTAATTTTGGGAATCCAAAACTGTTGTCTGAGCTCTATTATCACTTCTCTAACTCCAGCATGTAACAACTTATGATGAGTATCCAGGATCAAAAGTTCCACAAAGTGCCCCCCCCCAAGAAGGTAGCAAAATTGGATGTCTTTTCTCCTCTGGAAGCCCAGAAAACTGTAGTCTACCTTCTACTCTCAATAAATCCTGATCCAAAAACACATCCAAACCCTTGAGAGCAGAATGTGTTGGTAGAACCTGTAATGGACGGCTGGTGAGCAGTTCCCTCTCTTCGCCGAATTTTTCCTTCTACACATATACCACCCAGTATTGCCTGGCTTGCTGAATCTCCTTACTGTTCAGAATTCCTTCCCTTCTTGTTTCTCCCTTAATGTTGTTTGTAAATCTATATACCCAGGCTGTCACTCTTAACAACCTTTTCAGACAGCTAATGTCCTCAAGCCTCAATATGGGGTCCTTCTGCATAACTTCACAACTGTTCACAGTGCATTTTCTCATTTCACTCACCCATTCTTCTTGAGCCTGGCATTCTCCTACAATAGGCTGATTAGAAGGCCAGTTTTCACTTCCAAGTTTTAGCCACTCTGGCCCATTCTACCACAAACTTGACTGTGCAAGATCTTTCACTGAAATTCCTCGTGTTGGTAAATCAGCTGGGTTTCGGGTGCCTGGACAATGCTTCTGTGAAAAATGCTCTGTATGAATTGGTCCACAATTAACCCACCCCTTATATCTCCAGTCTAACTATAGAGTAGATTAAGTCTAGCCTTGTAGGGGTCAGCCTAGAGATTCCGGAAATGGTCCAGAGCGGGCAGATAAATTGAGGTCCACAGTAGGATTCCTCACCAAATTAGGTTAGGGCAATCTACCTTCACCTTTGTTAAGCTATGAGTTGATGCTAGGTCTTAGGCCACAATGTAGGCCTAATTTGTCTGACCGAGCTTAATTTAATGCGTTTACTTCTAACTGGGTTAAAAACACAATTAGTCACTTACTGCTAGTTATTAGAGTCCCTTTTCCCCTTTTTCGTTTAATTGTTGAGAGCGTACTTGCTGGTGGGGATCTTTTCCCGTTGTTTGTCCTTCTCCCTTCTCTCGTTCCGTCTTCTCGCCCCGTTCCTCGTTTTCGTTCTCCCTTGTTCTCCTTTTCGCGGGGCTTTTTCCACCAGCCTCTCCTTGGTCTTTTTTTTTTGGTTGGTTGATCGGTAATGTATATCTATTACCGAGCACGCTCTTGTCACACAGTATATAAATACTAGTGTGGAGAATAACTCTGGTGAGCAACCAATTGGTTTCATCCACCCAGTTATTGACATAAAAGGAATTTAATAATTGTTAGATTAACTACCTACCTACTCAGTGAACCATTTTCGTTACCTCCCAACTACTCACTCATCAGTTTTCCATAACTATTTGACTGTAAATGCCTGTTAATCTGATTAACAGTGACTATCCTCACCTTCTCATGGAGAAGGTGTAGCATTTAATTAGAAGAGAAAATATACATCTATAGGATGAAACTGTCTATGGTCTTTACCATAAGAAAAGAAAAAGTGAAAGTTAGAAGATAAAATTACAATTCCCCAGCATCTATTTTTTGTTGTAAAACTAGTCGCGCCTTTAATGCTGTTTGTCGCTGAGGTCTTGTGTCTGTCAATGTTGTAGTAGGATGCGTTACCACTCCTACTGTCAAAGGAATAGTTACTGGAAGTTCAGTGTCTCCAGTTGTTACTGTCAGTGGAGAAGGTTCTCCAAAGTCCATTGTTTTGGGTCCAGACTCTAAATGGTACAAAAGAGAAATGTCTCTTGTTGTGTCACCCGTTGAAGTCCTTAATTTGACCACTCTTGTTACCCCGTCTGCCCTTGGTCTGAGTTCTAAAACTCTAGCCAGAGGCCAGTATTGTCTTGGAGTACTGTCATGTATGAGAACAAGGTCCCCTACCTTAATTGTGTCAGACAATCCTTCTTAGTCATTTGTTTATGTCTCTCCCTTAGACCCATCAAGTACTCAGTTTTCCACTGTTTAATAAAATGAGCTTTAACTCCAGTTAAGTGTTGTAACTTAGTCTGGAGTTCATCGTGTCGTTGAGTCCAGTTTGGGTCTTCTGAAGAGTCTATATTGTAGTCCGGCAGGAGACTAACTTGTTCTCCCCCGAATCAAATGATTTGGAGTTAATGGTTCCGGGTCATTAATGTTGTCACTCACATAAGTGAGTGGTCTATTGTTGATGATGTTCTCAATCTCAGCCAGGAGAGTGAGCAACTCAAATAAGTGTATCTGTTTTTTACCAATTGCTTTCTTCAAGCAATTCTTTACTGTTTGTATATTCCTCTCCCAGATAGAACCATACCAAGGAGAGGCAACTGGAATATACTTCCACTTTATGTTTGAATTTTGTATATATAATTGTGTGAGTTCGTTGCTTAACAAGTCGTTGATGACTTGTTCACCAGCCTTGAAATATGTAGCATTGTCAGTCCAAACTGTCTTGGGTACTGAATGTCGTGCACAGAATCTCTTAAAGACAGCAACAAAAGATTCTGCTGTAAGGTCCTCCACAACATCCACATAAACAGCTCGTGAGGCAGCACATGTAAACAGTACAATGTACATTTTTTGTTCAGTGTCAACCACCCCTACAGTCAATGCTCCTGTATAGTCAATGCCTACAGTCTCAAAGGGTCTGTTGAGAGTAACTCTCTCCTCTGGCAAAGCAGGAGGATTTGGTTTCCTGTAGGGCCTAGCATGAATACGCCTACATGTGACACACTCACTCAGGACTGTTTTAACAGTGATCCTTCCCTTGGGTATCCAATAAGTTTTTCTTAATGTAGTTAGTGTCTGTGGTACCCCCATATGATATACATCATTGTGTGTTTTTTTGATGATTAATGTTGTCAAATAGCTAAATCTAGGTAAAAGGATTGGATGTTTGCTTTTGTATGACAGTTTTGATTGTCTAATCTCCCTTTACACCTTAGAAGGCCTTCCTCATCTCTGAACAAGTTTAGATCCACAACTACTGATGGTACAGGTTCTTTTGTTGTTTCCCATTAGTCAAGAATTCTAACTCTTTATTGTACTCCTTTTGTTGTGCATGCCCTATCCAGTACTTGGTTGCAACTTCTGTATAATTATGATTGTTTTTATTTAGCTGTTTGTTTATTGTAGTTAAACAGTTGTGAGCAAACCTCAAACAGTAGGCTGTGACTCTGACAAGTTTGCTGAAATCAGAATAATGTTTATAATTAGTGATTGGTTCAACCTTTTCATTTGAAAAGATTAAATTTAATGTCAAGTTAACTTGTTCCACAGGCCATTGGTCTGTATTACAAAGCCACTTAGGTCTCATGAACCAAGTTTTGTTTGACTTCAACAACTTGTAGGATAAACCTCTGGTCAGAAAGTCTGCTGGATTTTGTTTAGTTGGAACCTAGTGAAAGTTTACTTGTAGGCTTTCATTAGCTTCAGCTATTTCTTTTAGCCTATTTCTTACAAAGATATTCTTACTATTAATGCTATCATTCCGTATCCAGGCAAGACAAATCTGACTGTCAAGCCAGATGTGGATATCAGTTATGTTCACATCATGGTAAGCATCCTTAAGCAATGAAATGGTTTTAATGGCTAATGCAGCAGCCAATAGTTCCAATTGAGGTATGGTTCGGGTAGGTTTGAGAGGTGCAACTTTCCCTTTTGCATAAATTAGATGACTTTCTACAGTAGGACTTACAAGATACGCACAGCACCCATAAGCTTGTGTGCTTGCATCAGCAAACACATGAAGTCTCTGGGGCTTATCCCTAAACCCACAGCACCTTTTAATTTTAATGTTCTGCACTTTTGTTAAATCAGCAGCTAACTTCTTCCAAGATTTTTGATCTTCATTTGTTATTGGATCATCCCACCCAACATTTGTCCTCCAAACTTCTTGGAGGAGAATCTTTGATTTTATTGTTGAAGGCAGGAATAGACCCATGGGTAAAAAATTTTTGAAGCCTCTGATAATATTTGTCTTTTAGTGTTTGCTTCCTCATCAAGTTTAAAACCTTTAGTACAGATTGAATCATGACTGTTAGAAGTTGCATCCAAATACCAGTTCATACCTAAAGTTTTAACTTTGTCTGATGGCTCAGTAAGACCATTATTATCCTTTAAAATCTTTTTTGTTTAAATCCTCATCATTTGAAATCCACTCTCTAAGTTCAAAGTTACCTTGTTGCATAATGTTTTGAGAGTGTTCATAGACTTCAGACAATTCAGATTTTGTTGTTGTTGAGCCTATTAGATTGTCTACGTAAAAATGTTCCTTAAGGAAGCTCAATGTTAAAGAGTTATTAAACTGGTTCAAATGATGTCTAATTGTCAATGCTAATAGGCTAGGTGAGCAATTGGCTCCAAACAACACAACATTAAATCTATAGGTTATGAACGCTTTATTCAAATCAAATGGATCCTTGAACCATAAGAACCTAAGTTGGTTCTTATCATATTCATTTTTAAGATTTATTCTCAAAAATGCCTTTGAAATGTCACTTTGTACGGCATATTTATCTAACCTGAACCTGAGTAAGATCTTCACAAGGTCAGAAATGAGATTAGGACCCTCAATCAGGCAATCATTCAAACTGTGTTTATCACTGTCTTTGAGGCTACAGTTATATACTAATCTGAGTTTTGTTGTTGGGGCATCTTGTCGATAAACCCCCCTGTGGGTTAAATAATGACAACCATCTTTTTTAAAAGGGTTATTTGTTACTTCTTCAATGAAGACTTTCTGTAGCTGTTCTTTGAAGACATCACTGTACATTTTAATTTTATTATCTTGTTTGAGTTTTTTCATTACTTTATATAAATGTCCTTTAGCTACTTTGAGATTATCTCTTAAAGTTGGACACTTTATTTTCCAAGGTAACTCAACAAAATAACTATTGTCTTTGCACTGAATGGTGTCTTCAATCTTTCTACCATTAACTGATCTTCTGAAGTTTGATTTGTGTCATGTATACCCACAGATTCTAGCAACCATAAAGTTTGAATTGCCTCATCCAGAGTTTCATTTGATAGTGATGAATTAATGTTCTCAGTTGATATAATATTATTCAAAGTGTTGCTATTCTTACAGGTTTTATGTAGGACTGAGTTGAGGCACATAGTATTTGTTAGTCATGAACTATTTTGGTTTAGATCTAGGTTGTATTTGGATAGGTCACCCAAAGGGGCTATCCCTGATGGAGTCTGATAAGCTATACCATCACCTATCTTCACTATGCCCTTGTGAATAAGATTAATATAATCTGCCCCCATTAACATTTCAATGTTAGCTACTGTGTGTTTGTGATATGTCTATCAGCTATTTTATACTGTTTTCCCAAATGATTTATGGTTTGTTCTAGTTTGGGTATAACCAGTTTGTTTTGTCCTACTTTTGAAATAATGACTGCTTCAATTTTTTCTAATTTTTTTCTAAATGTAGTTCCAGGTCAATTGTCTTATAGCTATTTTTGTTAGAGTTATCCTTAACAAAGGATGTGATATTGAGTTCTTGTTCATTCAGGTTTGGTGTCAAACCCAATTTATTAACTACATTTTGCGAAACAAATGTTTGTTGAGAACAACAGTCTATAAGACATCTCACTGGAGTGGTGCTACCCTCACCATTCACTAAGTCCAAAGTAATAGTTGGTAAAAGAATCTCAGTGTTTCTTGTTACGTTGTTTGAACAAACAGAATGTCCCATGAAAGTGGCATTTTCTTGATTACCTTTGTTTGTTGGAGGTATCTTTTGAGTTTGAGTACTATTGTTTGGACACTTTGGTGAATCACACATTGATGAGACGTCGTAAACTTTTACAAAACTTACAATTGAATCTTAACCTACAGTAGATTTACAGTCTTTCTTATAATGTCCCTGGCCAGTACACTTTTTACATAGGTTCAACTGTTCACATCTTTTAGCTCTTGAGTTAAAGTCTGAATATTTGTCACACCCAGTACTACTGTGTTCATCACTTGCACAAAATTTGCAATGTAGTGTGTAAGTTGAGGCAGCAGTTACATTAAAGTTCTGTAATGTAGGTGTTCGTGTATTACAGTTGGTCACATTTGATTCTACAGTATCAAGTTTTGTCTGTTTGGCTATAGCTAGTTGGTCTCTGGGGACAGTCTTTGGTTTATCCATAGTCTGGGTCTTATTTTGTGTTGCAATATTTCTCAGTTTGTAATTAGTTAGGAGAGTTGGAAAGTGTTTTCTGATATTTTCAAGAGTAGGATAATTTTCTCCCGTCTTTAGAACTAAAACATCTTTAACCCTCAAAGGAATGCACCTAAGAATTATGCCTTGTATAATCCAAGATGAAGCTTTAACATCTATCTCATTGCTAACCAGTTGTCCTATAATAGCTTCTAATTTTGAATATAATTTTTCCATATCACTATGGTTATCTTTTATGGGTGCAAAATCAATAATTTGTTGAGATAATTCAAATACAATCTCATCTTTATTAATGTAATTACGTTTTAAGAGATCAATAGCTACTTCATATGAATTCCCTACGGCTGGTAAATAGGCTATCAGGTTATAGGCTGGGCCTTTAAGGAAACTAGTTAAGTAGCTAAACTTATCAACAGTTGAAATATAAGGTTTATTACCTATTAAACTCTCAAATTTTTCAATGAAAGATGGGAATTGTACCGTGTCCCCTTCAAATGTTGGTACTAGCAAAGTGGGTAACGTAGCCCTAAATTCTTGTGACTCAGGATTTGGCATGCCACTTAAATTTGGTTGAAAGTTAGCTCTACTTTGATTAAAATCAGAAGTAGGTTTATTTGGTGTTAAGTCAGTCAAACGAGACTGTAGTCTCCTTATTTGCTGTTCAATTGAGATTACCTGAACATCATTATCAGCGTAAAGGTCTATCAGTTGTTCTTCAGCCATTTCGGATTCAACTAACTCTGAAATACTCTCATCAATGGCTATTATTTCCTTCTTTTTCTTTTCCAATTTAAGAATTACACACTCTAAATCTTCCTTACCTGGTTGTGTAATATTGTTAAAAGTGTTCACGGCCTTTGTAACAGCACCCAACTTTCCCCCCCTTTTCTTTTTTAACTTTTTCAATTCCTCACTGTCCATGGTTAAGTCAAAATTGTTTAACTGGGGATCGTAATGAAATAGAGGACAAGAAGAAATTACCAGAGAAGAGAGATCACAGACAAAACAGTCAAGTTTTAAATTTGGTTTAATTCCCCCCAAGTACTTATGTGTCACTCAGGTCTAAGCTTATAAGAGAATGAGACTCCTTAAATGTAAATGTTTCCTAGTTAGGCCCTAGGTTGTAGACCTAATTAGGCAAGTTTGTTACTTTAGGCTTGATTAGGTTAGGCTTAGGCTAGACCATTTAGCCTAATTCTGCAATTTTTGTTAAGTAAGGTTAAGGTTTGTAAATTCCCCACACGGGCCACCAATGTGAAAAATGCTCGGTATGAATTGGTCCACAATTAACCTACCCCTTATATCTCCAGTCTAACTATAGAGTAGATTAAGTCTAGCCTTGTAGGGGTCAGCCTAAAGATTCCGGAAATGGTCCAGAGCGGGCAGATAAATTGAGGTCCACAGTAGGATTCCTCACCAAATTAGGTTAGGGCAATCTACCTTCACCTTTGTTAAGCTATGAGTTGATGCTAGGTCTTAGGCCACAATGTAGGCCTAATTTGTCTGACCGAGCTTAATTTAATGCGTTTACTTCTAACTGGGTTAAAAACACAATTAGTCACTTACTGCTAGTTATTAGAGTCCCTTTTCCCCTTTTTCGTTTAATTGTTGAGAGCGTACTTGCTGGTGGGGATCTTTTCCCGTTGTTTGTCCTTCTCCCTTCTCTCGTTCCGTCTTCTCGCCCCGTTCCTCGTTTTCGTTCTCCCTTGTTCTCCTTTTCGCGGGGCTTTTTCCACCAGCCTCTCCTTGGTCTTTTTTTTTGGTTGGTTGATCGGTAATGTATATCTACTACCGAGCACACTCTTGTCACACAGTATATAAATACTAGTGTGGAGAATAACTCTGGTGAGCAACCAATTGGTTTCATCCACCCAGTTATTGACATAAAAGGAATTTAATAATTGTTAGATTAACTACCTACCTACTCAGTGAACCATTTTCGTTACCTCCCAACTACCCACTCATCAGTTTTCCATAGCTTCCATTGCTGGGGATCTGTGTGTGCTTGAATTTTCTCCACCCTATTGGCAACAAATGGTTTCCATTTCCTTGCCTGGCTTCTTAACCAGTGCCAAACTATAGTGGAGTCTGTCCAATAATAGCTTGGAATTTCATAGAGGGCCAAAGACTTTTGCACTGTAACTGCAAGCCAACTAGCAATAACTGCACCCATCAATTCCAACTTTGGAATAGAAAGCCTTTTCAAAGGTGCTACTCTGCTCTTTGCAGCAACCAACCTGCAACTTACTTCCTCTTTGAATGTGCTTCTTATATAAATACAAGGTGCATAGGCTTCCTCACTTGCATTACAAAAGATGTGCAGCTCTAAATTGTCTGGACTATTGTTCAACTCTCCAAAGTACCATCTTGGGAGTTCAATGTCTCCAATATTTCCACCTTACCACCACATGATCAGATAACTCTTGGTCCCAACCAAGTCCAATTTTCCAGAGGCTCTGAAACCAAATTTTTTACTTTATTACAAATAGAGCCAGGAATCCAAGAGCATCAAAGACCTTTGAAGCCAAACTAAGAGCTATACGTTTTGTCCACTTTGTCTCATTATCAGCCAGCTCTACTAAAGATTTCCCATTGAAGATAACCAAATCCTCTCCTTGCTGCCAAACAATGCCTAGCACCTTTGTGTCTATTGCCCACAACTCCTTAATACCAGAATCCTCAATACTTTCTGCTGCATCAGGTACTACAAAGGACTGACTCATAAACTGTTGCAACTGAGAATGATTGGTCTGCCATTTTCTAAGCCCCATGCCAGCCTCCCTCATTATAGCTCTAGCCTCCCTGAATATCTGTTTAGCCATTTCTGTATTATCCACGGAACACAGCAAATCATCAACATAAAAATTTTTCCTTATGTGTTCAATAGTGTTAGGATAGACTTCAGAATATTTCTTAAAATGGTACTGCATAGTAGCTGCCAACAGAAATGGACTAGAGCTGAGGCCAAACAACACTGACTTCATTCTATATGCTTGAACCTTAGGTTCATTTTCCAACAAGTCTTTCGTATCCACCCACAGATACCTTACTGCATCTCTGTCCTCTGGTTTTAACTTTATCCGCAAAAGGCTTGCTTCACATCTGCAGTCAATGCTACTCTACCAAACCTGAATCTCAGTAACAAGGAAAATAAATCTGCATTTAAATTTGGCCCAGCATCCAAACAGTTCAAGGACACACCACCTTTGTCCTTGGCTGAGCCATCAAAAACTACCCTCAGTTTGGTGGTAGTTTTGTCTCGCCGTACCACTGCATGGTGTGGCAGATAATGTGCCTCCTGGCTCACCAGCTCACCTTGCACCCTTTCAGCATAGCCCTCCTTACATAGCTTAGGATGGCCTCATTGTATTCAATTAACAACTCCTCATTTTTTCTTAGCCTGTACAATGAAGTCTCCAACCTCCTATTAGCTAGCTGAAGGTTTGAACTGGGTTTGCAAGAATCCTTCCAAGGGAGGCCAACTTCATAGCAACCATCTCTAAACCCAATCCCTTTTTCAAATTGCTCTAAAACATCACTGTTCACTGTACTCGCCTGCTTCTCCTGTTTGTCCTTTATGCCAATGGATTCAAGTTCCCAAAAGGCTTTCAAATGCCTTTCCAAACCATGGCTGTTCTCCTCAATCTTAACAAAAAGAGCTTTAACCTCCATTTCATTGCAATAGCTACCATGTAGCATCCAGCCTAGCTTACTTTCAATAGCTACCGGACCTCGAGATGTGCGGACAATATTACCAGTGATGAAGTCCCAGTAATAGTCAGCTCCAATCAAAAGACTAATATCTTCTGTTCCTTCAAACTTATTATTGCCCAAATTAATTCCTTTAACTTGCAATTCTTGGACACATGCCATATCTAAACAAGTAGTGACTGGAGCACAAAGTTCCTCAATCTCTACAGCTTGGACCTTGATAGTGGGACTTGTGGTAACAACCCCTTAACCAGAACTTCTACCTTCTTAACTTTGGTTCGGTTTTGAACGGAACCCCCAAACCCAGAAATTCTTAAATTTTCCCTCTTAAGTTCTTTAAACTTCAATTTTCTGGAAATTCTGGTCTTAATAAAGCTACACTGGCTACCACTATCAAACAACACTCTTACAGTAGCTTCTCCATCATTCCCAATTAATAATGCTGCAGCTGTTTGCAATAATCCCCCTTTACTTTTACTCCCTTTCATAGCAGTGGCATGTGCCACTGATGTCTCTACTTCTGGGGTAGGCCTACTAGGAGTGTTTTCACACAATAATGGCTGATGCCGGCCATGGCATTTTTTGCACAAAATTTTAAACTTACAAAACCTTGCTCTGTGACCTTTCAAAAAACATTTAAAACATGCTGTGGACTTAGTTACCCTGTCCTTTCTCTCCTCAAAAGGTAAAGCCTCAGCCACCTCACATTTATATGACTTGTGGTTGCCTTCGCAAAATATGCATTCCTTGATTCCCTTTAATTTATTCTCAGAGGATGCATGTAGAGCTGACACTGTACCTGGGCTATTCCTTTTTGTAGAAACTTTGGTGCTGTGCCTGCCTTTGTCCCCTTGTTTAACATCCCACTGTGCAAACTCAATTCCCTCTCGTCTTGCTAATTCTGTGCCTAAAAGACTTAACATCTGCTGAAGGGGATGTACACATGTTCTGTAGAGTGTCCCCTACTTAATTCAAGCAAAATTGAGCTAGGCAATTTAGACTCCAGTATAGTGACCAACATTATACCATACCTTTCCATTCCTACACCCAAGTTGTCCAGGGACCTAGTTCTAACTTCAAATTCATCATATAACTGCCGTAACTCCTTGACACTATTGGGATTATTAACAGGAGGTATAGCTAAAAGTTCGCGGAGGTGGCTTTTAATTAAGATCTCTGGCTTACCAAACCGTTTCTTTAATATATCCCAAGCACATTATAATTAGCCTCTGTTAATGCTAATCCTGCTATTGTCTTTGCTGCCTCCCCTTCCAAGAGGGACTGCAAATAATTAAACTTCTCCACCGCACTTAACACTTGACTAGAATGAACTGCTGATTGAAAACTGTCTGCCCATCCTTGCCATTCCTGAATACTCCCAGAAAATGTTTTGAGTACAAGCCTCGGTAATTGAACTGCAGATCTGTTAACCTTAACTTCACAAACACCATTTGTTGAGGGTTGTGTTTCATTATTAGACCTGGTCTCTAACTGTACTGAGCTGCTAAACTCTTTTGCTCTGTGGCATACTTTAATTATATCATCAATAATCTCTTCAAGTAAATTATGTTATTTTCTATTTCATCCTCTTCTATAAGAGCCTCAATTTTAACATTTACTTCGCTTAGAGCAACCTTTTTAGTTTCTAATATGGAAAGCTGCAGTCACTAAGCTTAAATCCTCTTGCTCTATGGCAGAATCTATAGTGGCAATGACCTTTGTAATTAGACCTTTGTAGGCGCTTCTCCTTTTTTTAAACTTGTTCAATTCAGCTGCACTCATCTTCAATGCAAACAACAATTGGGCTCAATGCCAAATAAGCTGAATTGGCAAAAATACTTAACCAAACTGATCAAACTCAAATTTTGCTTTTTTCAAATAAACTGAATTGCTGGTGGGGTACTGACCAACCACCAGTATGGAATACCAAATTTTCCACCCAAGTAACTGGCGCACTGAAGTCTGCAACCTTCGCCTACGAATAATAAACCAAAATTAACCAAACCGGTAAAAATGTAGGCCCAAAACAACGACAGACGAGTGGCCAAGTTTCGCAATTGGGCGACCAAACTTTCTACCCTGGGACCTTAACTCAATTATGCTCAACCCGTCTAGGCCTAACTTGGGCTACAATTTGCACAATCAGAACTTTGCCGAAAAATAGTCACTGACTCAGTCTTGGGCTAGAATCCGGTTCGAAGGACCATGTTATTTTTTATTTTATTGGGTTCAGAATCCCAGCTGAGCCGTGAACGGCCAAGCTCTGAAGGGCCAGTTTAACCTACAGCCCAAGTTAAGCTAGACTAAAAACTTACGGACTTGGAGGTCCTATTAGGTCCTACCTCAGGGTTGCTGACTCGATGTGGGCCTACCTTAGGCCTCAGTTGCATAAAATTAAGATAAAAAACAAAAGGGCACTATTTATGGTCTTCTTTCTAAACCTTGCAACAACAACACAACCTGCACTATTGCACGATGCAACAATCTTGTATCTAAACAACCAAACTGAATTGCAAGAGAGCTCTCTATAAGACCACACCCTGTAAGTGCCGCATTCAACAAACGAGTAGAAAGACGCGCAGTGCCCCAAAAAATGATGCCACAAGAGTGCCCAAACAATGATGCCACAAGAGCCCAAAATGCTAGCTCTAAATTAAGTGAATTTTTCACTAACCTTACAATTATGAGATGGATATATATACACCTTAACTTAATATATACAAGCAATGCTGCATCAATCAGCTTAGTCATCATATCGCCTTGGGACAACAATGGCTCTTCCTCTTCTAGATTTTCTAACATACGTATTATGTTCTTGTAACGACGTAGGCGAGCCTTCTGAGGGGATTTCATTGGTACATTATATTTTATAACATTAAGGCAGATTTCACAGATGCATTTTAAACAGTCTGAGTCGATATTTTTGACAAACATCTGCTGCAATACCCGGGGCAATCGATGATAGATTTTTATTAATTCACGATATTTCTTTAGCCTATTTGTCATTCTGGAATATACACCGTTTCAGGCTTGTTTGGGAATATATTCGTTCTTAGAAGTACCCTAAACGTGTTTCGCGGATGAAGGACACAAAGCAAATATCCGTAACGCTGACTTGTAGCTTCTTTATAAACTTCCCAAAACTCCTTACGCTGGTTCGGGAACATTTGATTGGCTGATACCCAGAGATGGGCAGTATCGCGATACATGTATCGGCGTTACGTATCGAGCGATACTTTTGTATCGGTAACGGTATCGCCTCCGCTACTTGATCGATGTATCGGTATCGGTATCGCTAAGGTCATTTTTCTTAAGTGTATAAAAAAAATCGATTCATCGATACACCGATACATTCATGCAAATAACTGAAAGTAATAGTAAGTAAAATTGGAAAAGGTTGTATAATCCGCAAATTTTCTGAACTGCTTTTTTCAAATAATATGGTTTTAAGAATGTTGAACGGATCAGATATTTACAATTATATCATACATATCAATGACATCATGTTAATAATATTTTTCGCGCCGCGCATCCACAGAAACATTTCTCTTTCCAAAACTATTAACCCCTTGTATGCATGCGTAATTTCAATACAGAAGTGCGCTACGCTGTGCGCAATTTTCACCCGACGCGCAATGCATGCATACAACACATCAATGTATTTACGATAATTTAGTATATATTAATTAGGTGCACAACAGTAAAACATGTACTGCTATTTACTGTTCAATAAAATTGGAACAATCAATGACAATGTATGTAAATATAATATCTAAAAACAACCTTGAATAAGGGGTGAATAACACGTCATCATGAGTGAACACATTGGTGTGTTTGAACACGTATTATGCTTGTATACTTGCGCGCTGTTTCAACATCCAATCCTCAATTTAAATTAAAATGGTTGACGATAAATAGCAAATCCAACACAAACATCATTAAGAAAAGAGTTCAAGAAATGTTGATAAATGCTGTCAAGAATCTGGATGAACATTCCACAGGCACAGCTCCACAGGAGCCGAATGACGTTGCATCTGATAGAAGTTCAGATGCCTTCTTTGATTACGAGTGTGTTTCATCTACCGTCACTCCAGATCAGGACTCCTCTGAAATGGAAGTGTTGAAGGTTAAGGGTGTGCGATTCAGATATTTTTATTTCGATTCGATTTTCGATTCGATTTGGCCACTTGTTTTCGATTCTCGATTCGATTCGACTGCGACTGTGCACAGCACTCACCTATACTTTACAATTTACATGCACCACTACCAACAGAACAACATACATGCACCAGCAACAACATAATGAAACGCGTAATAAACAACTGAACCCAAAGAACCGGTCCAAACTTATCACACCGCAAGGCGCGCGTACGTGATTCTGTGACATCACAAAATCAAAAGCTGACCATGCGCATTGAGCGCAGTCAGATCTTTATAAAAGCGTAATCTCTCAAATATCCAACTATTTTACAACGTTATTATATTATTATATTATATATAATAATATAATATATATAATATATATATAATATATATACACCTGGGGGAGAGACAACTACCAGGCGTGTCCCAATAAGGAGCCGTGGACCAAACAGGCAACAGAGGAGTGGCTTACCGGTTGCCTTACTCAGCCAAGAAACCCAAAATGAGAAGTCAAATAAAAGGTATTGCGAACACGGCTACCGCGTACGGGGTAACCGACGCGCCGCAGGTTCCTCGGCCACAAGCTTGCGGTGGAAAATATGCGCTGTGGTAGGCCGGGAGAGTGTCCACGGTGGCGACGGTGAATGTGAGAACGCTGAACTCGACTGGAAAACTGGGATGTGTGCTGAGGGAGATACAGCGTTATAGATGGGATGTGTTGGGCCTGGCGGAGACGCATTGGACCGAGGAGGGTGAGCTGCTTGCGGAGGGTATAAAGATTCTCTACTCAGGAAGAACGGATAACATGCATAGAGAGGGAGCGGCAATTCTCCTCAACAAGGAAGCTCAAATGGCATACTTGGAACACCGCGCTGTCATCGCGCGTAATATCGGTCACATTACGAGGTCATCACAAAAACACGAAAATAATACAGGTGTATGCACCAGACACAAGGCATACAGAAGAAGAATTGGAGGATTTTTATGAACAATTGGATAGCGAAGTGGAAAGAACAAACAGGGGTGATCTACTATTCATAATAGGTGATTTTAACAGTAAAATAGGTAGTGACAACAACGGATACGAGGACATCATGAGCAGATTTGGAATAGGGGAAAGGAATGAAAGAGGAGAAAGAATGCTGGAGTTCTGTAAGGCTGGGGAAATGTGCATAACCAATACGTACTTTCAGCATAGGGTCAACCATAAATATACATGGACTCATCCAAATGGTGTAAACAGGAGTTGTATCGATTACATTCTGGTGGGAAAACGGTGGAGAACATCTGTCAGGAATACAAAAGTAGCAAGAGGAGCAGATTTTGGATCGGACCATGAAATGGTGTTATCAAACATAAAGATCAAGTTTCGCGCAGGAAACGGTAATTGGAAGGGAACAAAACGATATAACCGAGAAAAGCTTAAATATCATGAGACTAAACATCAATTCAAGACAAGAACGGAGGAAAGACTCGCAGCACTGACTGAAGAGGAAGAGAATGTGGAGACATTATGGAGGAGGGGGAGAGACTGCTTACTACAGGAGGCAGAGAACTTGCTGGGAAGAAGAAGGAACATGAGACAGGCTTGGATGACCGAAGATGTGATGAATCTGTGCGATGAAAGGAGAGAGACCAAGAAATTAAAGAATAAAGACCCAACAGAGGAGAATATGAGAAGATATAGGCAGAGCTGCAGGGAAGTGGATAGAGGATGTAAAGAGGCAAAGGAAAAATGGATAAGAGAGAAATGCGAGAGATGTGAAGACGCTTACAGAGGCTGTAATTCAGCAATATTATACAAAACTGTGAAGGAGATAACGAAGGAATGGAGACACCAGTCTATAGCAGTAAGAAACGAGAGGAATGAAAAGGTATCAAGTGAGAATGAGGTGAGGGCTGCATGGAAGAATCATTTCCGAGGCCTGTACGAGAGGCCTAGGGAACAGTTCACATTAGAAAACTTTCCTGAACTACAGAGACAGGAATTAACCCATGACAATACCTCAGAAGTTTTACAATCAGAGGTGATGTGTGCTATAGCATCGCTGGCGAGATCCAAAGCCCCGGGTGCGGATGAGGTGACGCAGGAATTGTTGGAGGCTGGTGGGGAGGCAGTTGTTGGATGGTTGCTGAAGCTGTGCCAGAAAGCACTGGAAGAGGGAGTTACACCCGAAGAATGGCGACAGGCAGTGGTAGTACCGATCCATAAAAAGGGCGATGTGACAGTTTATGGGAATTACCGCCCCATCAGCCTGCTGCCTCACTCATACAAGGTGCTGGCCAAGATACTGCAGAAGAGAATTAGCAACAGAGAAGAGGCAATCCTAACAGAAGAACAGGCAGGTTTTAGACCGGGTAGAGGGACGATTGATCAGGTGTTCACGTTTTCGCAGATCACGGAGAAGATGTGGGAGATGGACAGGGATATATATTGCGTGTTTGTGGATTTTCAACAGGCTTTTGATTCGGTTTGGAGAGAGGCACCGACGGCAGTGCTGGAGTTTTATGGACTGGACGACGTTGTGAGTCAACTGATCAGAAGATTGAATGATTCGACACAAGCAGTGGTGAGGAAGGGAACAATAGTGACAGAAAGCTTTAGAACGGAAAGCGGGGTGATTCAGGGGTGCCCCCTCTCGCCTCACTTATTCAACTTGTACCTTGAGATGGTAATGAGAGAAGCTTTGGAGGGATTTGAGGACGGTGTGGAGATTGGAGGACAGAGAATCAATAACCTGAGATACGCAGACGACATCGTGCTGATGGGGGAATCGGTGGAGCAACTACAAGAAATGGTGGACAGATTGGAAACATCATGTACAAAGTATAAGATGACTATTAACAAAAATAAAACAAAGTCAATGAAGATAGGAAGAGGAGAAGCTATTCAGGTAAGGTTGTCATCAGGAGCGATAGAACAAGTGGACTCGTTCAAATACTTGGGAGTACGGTTCACGGAAGACAGAGATACATTCAAGATGGTGAGTGATAGAGTTGGACTTGGGTACGTTACTTTCAGAAGGTTGACAAAGGTATGGAAAGACCGAAACATCACGCGAAAACTTAAACTGCAACTGCTGAAAACAATAGTGATACCTGCAACCTTATATGGATCAGAATGTTGGGTAATGAAAAAGAGAGAAGAGAAGAAACTATTGGCATTCGAGATGCACTGTCTGAGGAGAATATTGAATATAAGATGGGAGGATAGGGTGACAAACCAGAGAGTGAGGGAAATGGCTGGAGTGGAACGGAATATAGTGGAGAGAGTGCACGATGCACAGAGGAGATGGCACGGGCATGTTGAGAGGATGGAGGCGGGGAGATGGCCAAGATTGACGCTGCATGGACGAGTACACGGAAACCGCCCGAGAGGACGACCGAGACGGACATGGCTGCGGGGGTTCGGCGAGGCTAATGAAGGTTTAACGACCAGAGAGCTGGTGGATCTGGCGAGGGATCGAGACGAGTGGAGGCAATACCGACATATCAGATGGGACCCTACCTGAAACCTCAGAAGGGACATAAGTCAAGTAAGTCAATAATATATATATATATATTTTTTTTTTTCAATTGTTATTCCACGGTTTCGACATTTCATGGTTTTGGGGTAGTGCCAGTTTATCGTCTCGACAGGTTACAGTTAGCGAATCGAAGAATCGAAATTTCTTAGCTCTAGTCAGTTTGGGTTTCGATTCTTTTACTGAATCGACCCGAATCGACATTTTCGATTAATCGCACAGGCCTTGTTGAAGTACCTGGGTGACAGCAGTAATTCCCTCGCATCACTACCCCAATACCGTGAATTATGAGAGTTTTCACTAAGTACAATACTCCACTTACATCCTCTGCTCCCGTGGAACGGCTTTTCAGTTTGGCGGGCCACATTTACTCTCCAAAGAGGAATAGACTATCCGATAAGATGTTTTGCCAACTGGTATTTCTTAACGGTAATACTCGTTATTGTTGATATCATAATTCACAACCATCTTAAGGGGGCAGATCAGTAACAATTTCTTATGTTCCTCGTTAAAAGTTTATAACATTTAAGTTTTTCTGTGAGCTAACTTGGTATAAAATAAATTTTTTCTTAACTGAATGGATCATTTTTTACACCCAGTATGCAAAGTAAAAATTTATTTACAAATTAGTAAGATTTGTTCATTCTTACAGTAATGTATCGCGATACATGTATCGGTATCGATATTGCTTTAGCCATCTATAAAGTATCGATGTATCGGTATCGCTTTAGACGATTTACGAGTATCGATGTATCGGTATCGCTTTAGACAATTTACGAGTATCGATGTATCGGTATCGCCTTTGAGATTTTCGTGTATAGATGCCAGTAGTATAGCCGCAAAAGGTTAGAGTGCAAGAATGTTGCAAGTGATTACGTAATGTTGCAAAGGTGGGGGGTGTTACAAAGGGGGTGGGGATGTTGCAAATGGGGTGGGGTGTTGCAAAGGGGGTGGGGGTGTTGCAATTTGTTTTTAAAAATAAAAAAATACCCCCCAAATGGCCCTTTGTTGCCGGTTGCAAGGGGCATGCAACTTGGAGGCGGAGTTCTCCCCCAAGCTATTCCCCCCAAAGGGCCAGAAAGGAGAGAAAGGAGGAGAGAAAGGAGGAGAGGTGTTCACCTGGCAGGAGCCAAGTGCATATTAAGACTTCAGCCGATTAGGCGTTGTTTTATAGGCTCCTAATCAGCCAGTTGGCTGAATCAGCCAGTTGGCTGAATCAGCCAGTTGGTTGAATCAGTCAGTTGGCTGAGCCAAGGGGGGGAGGGGTACACCTGAAGGAGAGAGAGAGAGAGAGAGAGAGAGAGAGAGAGAGAGTAGTGCCTTTGATTGCAAGGCATGCAACTTGGAGGCGGAGTTCTCCCCCAAGCTATTTTCGTTTACCTAACCTAAGAGGCCTCTAAGGGGTTTTCCCAAAGGGCCAGAAAGAGAAGGACCAGAGGTCCTTGCTCGGCTGGGAGCCGAGCTTGAATGATTCCGTCATCAGCTTCTCGGTCTTTTATAAACCTCTAATCAGCCATGTTGCCACATAGCGCCATGTATTCAGTTGCTGAGTTGCCAGATAGCGCCATGTATTCCAGATAGCAAAAACCATATATTAATCATCCATTTAAATAGTGTACCACAATATATATTTATATGACGGTAGTTAATCGATGAATCCAATAATTCTGTTTAAATAAATAATTTTTACACACTTAATTTTTATTATAAATATTTAAGTCACGAATAACGAAACGAAATGAAAATTTACGAAACAATTCGAAACACACGCTCCTCATTCCCCCAAATCCCCCCACCCATCTGTACTTGTATATATAATAAACTAATGAATCACTCGTGCTCACAAACCATATAAAATACAACAATATATTTACATAGTTAATCAATTGGAAGATTCAACTATATAAAATACCACAATATATTTATATAATTAATCAATTGGAAGATTCAACCATATAAGATACCACAATATATTTATATAGTTAATCAATTGGAAGATTCATTTAAAGTTGAAATTAGCCAAAACACAATCCGCTATAACGGGGTCGGACGACTAATGACATCTTTATATTTTCGAAGAACACCTGCTGGTTGAGAGACCTTCCTTCCAGTCCGCTCTTGATAAGTCTCCCTTCACTCCAAATGAAAATAAAATTTACGGAAAAAATCAAAACACACGATTGTCATTCCCCAAACCCATCTGTGGATATATATATAATATATATATATATATATATATATATATATAAACGAATAAACAACTCGTGCACACACACACACACACGAGGAAAGGCAGCAGAACTAGGTCAATTCGAATCGTCTCCCTAGAGACCTTTTTGGACGAGGGTTAATCCTTCTTCAAACTATTCGAGCAAAAAACACCGCTCACTCCGTTTCTTATTATCATCATTATTATTTATTTCTACAATGAAAATATTTATATTTATGTGTAACTTAGACCCACAGTTTAATGTGGAAACCGAACGCTCTTTTAAAAATATAATTAGAGGAACTTTCACGAGTGAGTGGTTATTTATTCAATATAAGAAGTTAAGCATTAAGCATTGTTTTTCCTTTCACGAGGAAAGGATTTCTGCAAGTGTCTATAATTCGATTTTAATATATATGTATATAGAGGGTCGTTGCTTACTCTTCCACATTTCAACATAACAGGATTATTGAACCGGATTTAAAATACAGGTTCATTTGATCCGAGACAGTAGTATGACCGAAAAGCATGCGTGATTTTCTCTTTAATAATAATAATAACAACTAGCTCGAAGAGTGACAACGGTTCAGGTTTTCACTCCACCTTAGACCCACAGTTTAACGTGGAAACCGAATGCTCTTTTAAAAATATAATTAGGATATATTTACAATTTCTTATATAAAATGTGGAACATGCAGCCTTCAGTGAACAGCTGTTCTGTGGATCGAAATACATCTCGTCAGGGAGTCGTGCTTACTCTTCCACATTTCAACATAACAGGATTATTGAACCGGATTTAAAATAACAGGATCAGTTGATCCGAGGCAGTAGTATGACCGAGCGGAAACCGAATGCTCTTTTAAAAATATAATTAGGATATATACAATTTCTTTATATAAAATGTGGAACATGCAGCCTTCAGTGAACAGCTGTTCTGTGGATCGAAATACATCTCGTCAAGGAGTCGTTGCTTACTCTTCCACATTTCAACACAACAGGATTATTGAACCGGATTTAAAATAACAGGATCATTTGATCCGAGACAGTAGTATGACCGAAAAGCATGCATGATTTTCTCTTTAGTAATAATAACAACTAGCTCGAATTGTAACAACGGGTAAAGTTTTCACTCCACCTCAGACCCACAGTTTAATGTGGAAACCGAATGCTTTTTTAAAAATATAATTAGGATATATTTCTTTGAGAAAATATAAAGATGTCATTAGTCGTCCGGCCCCGTTATAGCGGATTGGTACACGTCATAGCTCCACCCAGCTACATCGGCAGCCAATCACTACGAACATCTGGTCTTTTCGGGCGGAGCTTGGCGATTGTGCATATAAAAGGGGATATTTTTCAGTTGGGAGTAACAGTAGCTATTTTCGCATCAGTGAATAATCATTCCCTCCACCATGGACCTGTACGTCTCCCCGGATTTGTATGAAAAAAGGGACACTGCAGCATTAACGGCAATTAATCTTTTTAACGCGATTGACCGTGATGAATTATTTCTAACGCAAACCGTTGAAGATATTTGCAGTGACGCTCCTTACAATCCGACGCAAGGGACTACCATAGAAATGTAAGTGACTATAATTCGATTTTTATATATATACGGAGGGTTGTAGTATCTCGTTAAATACTTCATTTAGATACTCGCCAAAAATCGAAATTTTTTTTTATGGCAATCAATGTTATTTGGTTTTACCTCTTATCCCCATTATGCTAAAATCGAAATTTTTTATGGTAATCAATGTTATTCCTCTTAAATGAACCAAAGATATCTTCACATAATGGGGATCTGTCTGAATACTCTGTATATGTTTTAAAAGAATGAACATTATTCCTTTAAGGTCCGTGGAGGATTTGACACGTGTTATACAATCTTTTGAAGAATCTCGTGTCATGAATATGGAGGATATACTGATCAGTCAGCAATGTCACACATCCTCCACTATGGACCTGTACGTCTCCCCGGAATTGTATGAAGAAAGTGACACTGCAGCATTAACAGCAATTAATATTTTTAACGCGATTGACCGTGATGAATTATTTCCAACGCAAACCGTTGAAGATATTTGCAGTGACGCTCCTTACAATCCGACGCAAGGGACTACCATAGAAATGTAAGTGTCTATAATTCGATTTTATATATATACATGGAGGGTTGTAGTATCTCGTCAAATACTTCATTTAGATACTCACCAAAAATCGAAATTTTTTATGGCAATCAATGTTATTTGGTTTTACCTCTTATCGCCATTATGCTAAAATCGAAATTTTTATGGCAATCAATATTATTTGGATTTACCTCTTATCGCCATTATGCTAAAATCGAAATTTTTTATGGCAATCAATGTTATTCCTCTTAAATGAACCAAAGATATCTTCACATAATGGGGATCTGCCTGTATACTCTGTATATGTTTTAAAAGAATGAACATTATTCCTTTAAGGTCCGATGAGGATTTGACACGTGTTATACAATCTTTTGAAGAATCTCGTGTCATGAATACGGAGGATATACTGATCAGTCAGCAATGTCACACCGAAATAATGTAAGTGTTTTTCGATCTTTTTGGGGTAAGAAGACACAATATTTTCATAAATTATTAAATGAAAAAAAATCAGTACAATAACCAACTACAGAATATACCGTTACAAATATACGAACAAAAACATTATACTATACAACGAGTACGTACAATTGGAAAACGGATTTTTATCTGTCTGCATACATTTCATCGTTTCGGCGAGTGTGACACGGGTCAAATAAATTTTAAAAATTTATAAATTCTTTATCACATGACATATGCGTGAGAAATGAGACGCAGTACATTCCGCAAACATTACTAAAATATCCTTGTATACGAAATGGGTTCCATACAACTTCGGGAATATGTAACTGAGCGAGAAATTTTACAATAATAGGGTCACTCCAGGGTTGAGTACCGAGTGAATCAAAATAGTACAGGCGCTGTCTATTTTTAAAATAGACAGCGATCCAGTGAATCCCTTCATTACCGATGACATCTGTGTTCACAATAAGACTACCGCATTCTCGCGTACTTGGCAAACTCAATGTTTCATTCTTCGCAAACACGCTGATAAATTTGGAACGTGTGACTCGTTCCATTACTTTCTGAAGTGCGTCGAAAGTGTAGCTTCACTGTTAAGCTCCCGTTACCAAATGGGAAGTTTTCACCCTCAATCGTTCTTATATATATTGAGATATTGGTTATTAAATTAGTTGCGACATTCACATAATGGGGTCTGTCATATGTAATACTCAAACTCCTTCCTCTATGGTTGGGGATGTGAGCAATGCGCAGCAGGCGTGCCTGGGTATCCCCAACAAACTGGTGCTCCACTATATTACTGTAAATATAGCACATGTCTGGGGACCTTTCAGCCAATTTCTCCATCTTCAATTGATACATTAATCTGGACAAGTCATGCTGTGTCTCGTGAAATGTGTCTCTTTGGAAGACTGCGCTATATCGGCCATTGGCTAGAATTTGGAACTTTCTATGGTCTTTAATACGTCTGTTAGTCTTTGATTTAGGATTAGTGTATGTGCAGGGTTGTTTACGATTTCGTATACTAAATCATTCGTAAGGTTTGAGTTTCTTAAACTTACGTTTAAGCCTCTCACAACATCCTCGGCCGAACCATATTGACCCGGTCCTAGTCTTACTTCTGTACTGTAATACCGTGCAACCTTAGTCCGAGCGATACGCATAGTTTCATCCATAGCTACACCATCTTTTTAAATATTGAACATAAAGAAACCGTTTTTACGATTCTTAGAGACATTGACGAGTGTGAAAAAGCTGGGGTAGCTATGGATGAAACTATGCGTATCGCTCGGACTAAGGTTGCATGGTATTACAGTACAGAAGTAAGACTAGGACCGGGTCAATATGGTTCGGCCGAGGATGTTGTGAGAGGCTTAAACGTAAGTTTAAGAAACTCAAACCTTACGAATGATTTAGTATACGAAATCGTAAACAACCCTGCACATACACTAATCCTAAAATCAAAGACTAACAGACGTATTAAAGACCATAGAAAGTTCCAAATTCTAGCCAATGGCCGATATAGCGCAGTCTTCCAAAGAGACACATTTCACGAGACACAGCATGACTTGTCCAGATTAATGTATCAATTGAAGATGGAGAAATTGGCTGAAAGGTCCCCAGACATGTGCTATATTTACAGTAATATAGTGGAGCACCAGTTTGTTGGGGATACCCAGGCACGCCTGCTGCGCATTGCTCACATCCCCAACCATAGAGGAAGGAGTTTGAGTATTACATATGACAGACCCCATTATGTGAATGTCGCAACTAATTTAATAACCAATATCTCAATATATATAAGAACGATTGAGGGTGAAAACTTCCCATTTGGTAACGGGAGCTTAACAGTGAAGCTACACTTTCGACGCACTGAGTTATAATGGATAGAAAGCCTTTCACCGTCTATCGAGGGGTGAGATACCAGCGCGGTAGTGGACTTGGATCCATTTTTTCATCCATACTACGTACGGCTGTTCCTTTGCTGAAGAGGGGTGCCAGATACCTTGGAAGGAAAGCGCTACAATCAGGCCTTAACACTGCAGAAGACATATTGGCCGGGGCTAAACCTAAAGAAGCTCTAAAAAACATTTAAAGCGTACACGGGACGAAATCATCAAAGATGCAAAGAGAAAAATGCGTGGTGGCGGGAAGAAGAAGAAGAGGGCTCCCCGGAAGAAGAAGGGGTCACGTGGTATTAAACGTAAAAGGCTATCAAAAAAGAAGTGCTGTAAGCGAATGAAACCTATGGTTGACCACTTTTTTGACTGATATAAGCTAAGGACATTGATCTCATGAATTATAGTTTGTTTACCACTTGTCGAGAGAGGAGTCACTATTTCGCCATGGCACGCTTCATCCACCCATGTAGTTCACAATGCTGTAAATCGGAGCTGTCCCTTTTTGAGCTGCCTCCAACCCAAGTTTCTATTGAGCACAGTGACTTTATTACAATTAACCCTTTAAACACAATTAGTTCCCCGAGTGCACCTATAGAATTCGTGATACCCAGCTCAGGCCCTTACTTTTTTGATCCAAGCTGTGTGCACATGTACGCTAAGCTACGTATAGCCCATTCTGATGGAACGGTCTGCGATGACAAATATGCTGTATACCCTGAAACAAACTTTCTGCACTCCATATTCAACCAGTGTGACGTATATTTAAATCAGACCAACATATCGGCAGGCACGGGGTACTATCATCTACGCGCCTATCTGGAAAATGTCCTCAACTTTTCCAAAGAAGCGAAGGCTACCTTTTTAAGTGCCGAGGGATATTATCAAACTAAAGATGAAAGTAGTATAAAGGACAAATTTAAAAATTCTAAAAAGAAAATGTACGAGTGTTTTGGACGGTTGCACACAGATTTCACTTTCCAGGAGAAGTTGCTTGTCAACGGGGTGGATATGAAAATAAAGCTCACCCGCACGAGTCCTGAGATCTGCTTAAATCTGGATGCTGATCAAGAAGAGGGTGCAAAGCTCGTTGTGGTTCACATTATGGACACATACCTCTGCGTACGGCGAGTGAAATTAAGTTCACCAAAACAACTAGAAATTGAGAAAAATTTACTAAACGCTACAGTGAAATATCCTATTAACAGAGTGCAAATCAAACTATATACGGTTCCTGCAGGGTTGGCATCGAAGCAGATAGAAAACATTGCCCTGGGAAATCTTCCTAAAAGGATATTAATCGGCATGCAGGACCATGCTTCAGTGAATGGAAAATATAAAAAGAGTGCCTTTAAATTCTAGAATTTCGGACTTAAAAATATAACTATACGTTAATGGACTGCTTTGGGTGGAACAATGGGTACGGACTATTCATCAGACGCTGTGTTACCTCTTTGTGCCAGAGCCTATAGTAATCTGACCCATATTGCAGGTGATTGTGATGAGCTTGGTAATGGGGTAACGCAGGAAGAATTCATTGATCAATTTAACCTTTATCCGTTTGACATTACACCTGACTTATCTGCTAGCGTAAATACCCATTTAACCCCACAGCAGAGCGGAAACATCTCAGTGCGGCTGGAATTCGCCAAGCCTATAGACGCTCCTATTAGTGTACTAGTATATCTCGAATCGCAAGCCCTAATAGAAGTAGATAGATTTAGGAGCGTTATCACTGACTTTTAAAATGGATGCTAATACACTTCAGAAAGTAATGGAACGAGTCACACGTTCCAAATTTATCAGCGTGTTTGCGAAGAATGAAACATTGAGTTTGCCAAGTACGCGAGAATGCGGTAGTCTTATTGTGAACACAGATGTCATCGGTAATGAAGGGATTCACTGGATCGCTGTCTATTTTAAAAATAGACAGCGCCTGTACTATTTTGATTCGCTCGGTACTCAACCCTGGAGTGACCCTATTATTGTAAAATTTCTCGCTCAGTTACATATTCCCGAAGTTGTATGGAACCCATTTCGTATACAAGGATATTTTAGTAATGTTTGCGGAATGTACTGCGTCTCATTTCTCACGCATATGTCATGTGATAAAGAATTTATAAATTTTTAAAATTTATTTGACCCGTGTCACACTCGCCGAAACGATGAAATGGTATGCAGACAGATAAAAATCCGTTTTCCAATTGTACGTACTCGTTGTATAGTATAATGTTTTTGTTCGTATATTTGTAACGGTATATTCTGTAGTTGGTTATTGACTGATTTTTTTCATTTAATAAATTTGTGAAAATATATTGTCTTCTTACCCCAAAAAGATCGAAAAACACTTACATTATTTCGGTGTGACATTGCTGACTGATCAGTATATCCTCCGTATTCATGACACGAGATTCTTCAAAAGATTGTATAACACGTGTCAAATCCTCATCGGACCTTAAAGGAATAATGTTCATTCTTTTAAAACATATACAGAGTATACAGGCAGATCCCCATTATGTGAAGATATCTTTGGTTCATTTAAGAGGAATAACATTGATTGCCATAAAAAATTTCGATTTTAGCATAATGGCGATAAGAGGTAAATCCAAATAACATTGATTGCCATAAAAAAATTTCGATTTTAGCATAATGGCGATAAGAGGTAAAACCAAATAACATTGATTGCCATAAAAAATTTCGATTTTTGGTGAGTATCTAAATGAAGTATTTGACGAGATACTACAACCCTCCATGTATATATATAAAATCGAATTATAGACACTTACATTTCTATGGTAGTCCCTTGCGTCGGATTGTAAGGAGCGTCACTGCAAATATCTTCAACGGTTTGCGTTGGAAATAATTCATCACGGTCAATCGCGTTAAAAAGATTAATTGCAGTTAATGCTGCAGTGTCACTTTCTTCATACAATTCCGGGGAGACGTACAGGTCCATGGTGGAGGATGTGTGACATTGCTGACTGATCAGTATATCCTCCGTATTCATGACACGAGATTCTTCAAAAGATTGTATAACACGTGTCAAATCCTCATTGGACCTTAAAGGAATAATGTTCATTCTTTTAAAACATATACAGAGTATTCAGACAGATCCCCATTATGTGAAGATATCTTTGGTTCATTTAAGAGGAATAACATTGATTACCATAAAAAATTTCGATTTTAGCATAATGGGGATAAGAGGTAAAACCAAATAACATTGATTGCCATAAAAAAAAATTCGATTTTTGGCGAGTATCTAAATGAAGTATTTGACGAGATACTACAACTAGTGATGGGACGATTAATCGGAATCGGAATCGAGAATCGGAAGAATCGTGCATTTTTCAGGAATCGGAATCGGAATCGAGAGAATTGTACCATGATTTCCGATTCTTAAACCGATTCTTTAACTTTTAATTGAACCAGTTTTGCAATGTAAACTTTAAAATTTAAATGAAAGAGGATAACAAATTTTATTTTTATTGTATTTTAGCTATACATTAAAACATGTATATCCATGATGTGTAATCAAGAAGATTAAAATGAATTGTTACAACTTATAGGTTTTTATTTTTAAACCAATCTATTATAATTTATAATTTATATTACCATACTCATAATGTAAATAGTTAATCTTACCAGAGTAAAATATGACAATTTCCAGAAAAACAAATATAGAATTATATTTAAAAATATTGAGAATCGGAATCGGAATCGAGAATCGTATCGGAATCGAGACTTTTTAGTGGTATCGGAATCGGAATCGGAATCGGAATCGTTAAAAATTTTGGTATCGTCCCATCACTAACTACAACCCTCCATATATATATATAAAAATCGAATTATAGTCACTTACATTTCTATGGTAGTCCCTTGCGTCGGATTGTAAGGAGCGTCACTGGAAATATCTTCAACGGTTTGCGTTAGAAATAATTCATCACGGTCAATCGCGTTAAAAAGATTAATTGCCGTTAATGCTGCAGTGTCACTTTCTTCATACAAATCCGGGGAGACGTACAGGTCCATGGTGGAGGGAATGATTATTCACTGACGCGAAAATAGCTACTGTTACTCCCAACTGAAAAATATCCCCTTTTATATGCACAATCGCCAAGCTCCGCCCCAAAAGACCAGATGTTCGTAGTGATTGGCTGCCGATGTAGCTGGGTGGAGCTATGACGTGTACCAATCCGCTATAACGGGGCCGGACGACTAATGACATCTTTATATTTTCTCAAAGAAATATATCCTAATTATATTTTTAAAAAAGCATTCGGTTTCCACATTAAACTGTGGGTCTGAGGTGGAGTGAAAACTTTACCCGTTGTTACAATTCGAGCTAGTTGTTATTATTACTAAAGAGAAAATCATGCATGCTTTTAGATCATACTACTGTCTCGGATCAAATGATCCTGTTATTTTAAATCCGGTTCAATAATCCTGTTATGTTGAAATGTGGAAGAGTAAGCAACGACTCCCTGACGAGATGTATTTCGATCCACAGAACAGCTGTTCACTGAAGGCTGCATGTTCCACATTTTATAATAAAGAAATTGTAAATATATCCTAATTATATTTTTAAAAGAGCATTCGGTTTCCGCTCGGTCATACTACTGCCTCGGATCAACTGATCCTGTTATTTTAAATCCGGTTCAATAATCCTGTTATGTTGAAATGTGGAAGAGTAAGCAACGACTCCCTGACGAGATGTATTTCGATCCACAGAACAGCTGTTCACTGAAGGCTGCATGTTCCACATTTATAATAAAGAAATTGTAAATATATCCTAATTATATTTTTAAAAGAGCATTCGGTTTCCACGTTAAACTGTGGGTCTAAGGTGGAGTGAAAACCTGAACCGTTGTCACTCTTCGAGCTAGTTGTTATTATTATTATTAAAGAGAAAATCACGCATGCTTTTCGGTCATACTACTGTCTCGGATCAAATGAACCTGTTATTTTAAATCCGGTTCAATAATCCTGTTATGTTGAAATGTGGAAGAGTAAGCAACGACCCTCTATATAATATATATATATATATATATATATATATATATATATATATAAAATCGAATTATAGACACTTGCAGAAATCCTTTCCTCGTGAAAGGAAAAACAATGCTTAATGCTTAACTTCTTATATTGAATAAATAACCACTCACTCGTGAAAGTTCCTCTAATTATATTTTTAAAAGAGCGTTCGGTTTCCACATTAAACTGTGGGTCTAAGTTACGCGTAAATATAAAATATTTTCATTGTAGAAATAATAATAATGATGATAATAAGAAACGGAGTGAGCGGTGTTTTTTGCTCGAATAGTTTGAAGAAGGATTAACCCTCGTCCAAAAAGGTCTCTAGGGAGACGATTCGAATTGACCTAGTTTCTGCCTTTCCTCGTGTGTGTGTGTGTGTGCACGAGTTGTTCATTCGTTTATATTATATATATATATATATATATATATATATATCCACAGATGGGTTTGGGGAATGACAATCGTGTGTTTTGATTTTTTCCGTAAATTTTCTTTTCATTTGGAGTGAAGGGAGACTTATCAAGAGCGGACTGGAAGGAAGGTCTCTCAACCAGCAGGTGTTCTTCGAAAATATAAAGATGTCATTAGTCGTCCGACCCCGTTATAGCGGATTGTGTTTTGGCTAATTTCAACTTTAAATGAATCTTCCAATTGATTAACTATATAAATATATTGTGGTATTTTATATGGTTGAATCTTCCAATTGATTAACTATATAAATATATTGTGGTATTTTATATGGTTTGTGAGCACGAGTGATTCATTAGTTTATTATATATACAAGTACAGATGGGTGAGGGGATTTGGGGGAATGAGGAGCGTGTGTTTCGAATTGTTTCGTAAATTTTCACTTCGTTTCGTTATTCGTGACTTAAATATTTACAATAAAAATTAAGTGTGTGAAAATTATTTATTTAATAAACAGAATTATTGGATTCATCGATTAACTACCGTCATATAAATATATATTGTGGTACACTATTTAAATGGATGATTAATATATGGTTTTTGCTATCTGGAATACATGGCGCTATCTGGCAACTCAGCAACTGAATACATGGCGCTATCTGGCAACATGGCTGATTAGAGGTTTATAAAAGACCGAGAAGCTGATGACGGAATCATTCAAGCTCGGCTCCCAGCCGAGCAAGGACCTCTGGTCCTTCTCTTTCTGGCCCTTTGGGAAAACCCCTTAGAGGCCTCTTAGGTTAGGTAAACGAAAATAGCTTGGGGGAGAACTCCGCCTCCAAGTTGCATGCCTTGCAATCAAAGGCAACTACTCTCTCTCTCCTTCAGGTGTACCCCTCCCCCCCTTGGCTCAGCCAACTGACTGATTCAACCAACTGGCTGATTCAGCCAACTGGCTGATTAGGAGCCTATAAAACAACGCCTAATCGGCTGAAGTCTTAATATGCACTTGGCTCCTGCCAGGTGAACACCTCTCCTCCTTTCTCTCCTCCTTTCTCTCCTTTCTGGCCCTTTGGGGGGAATAGCTTGGGGGAGAACTCCGCCTCCAAGTTGCATGCCCCGTGCAACCGGCAACAAAGGGCCCTTTGGGGGGTATTTTTTATATTTTTTATTTGTTTTTATTTTTTTTGCAACACCCCAACACCCCTTTGCAAAACCCCCACCCCCTTTGCAAGATTACGTAATCACTTGCAACATTCTTGCACTCTAACCTTTTTCGGCTATACTACTGATGCCCATCACTGTTAATACCCTAATTTGTGACACATATCTACATTGCGCGAATAAGACTAGTATTTAATGACACATCGCGCATGTATCTATTTTTGAAAAATAGATTCTGATTGATGAAGAATACGCTTATGTTAAGATGGTGGGAGAAAACTGTAAATGTCTCGGCAAACGTTTTATCCATTTCTAACATGAGATCCTCAATTACAATGACTGTAGGGTCATTTCCCTTTAACAAATTAACGTCATATACGCCTTTGTGGAACAAAATATCATCTTGGTACTCGTTGAACACTGACTGGTACGTCGAATAGCACCATATTATTTTATGCACAAATTATGTCTACATATATCATTGCTCGTATCAGCCATGCTTGCTCATAGCTATATCTCTGCAGAGTTCATGAGGGTATATATCTTGTCCCTGGTCAAAAATAAGTACGGAGACATTCTGTCCAGCAATAATTACAGGCCTATTGCTGTCGCTTCCTGCTTCTCGAAACTATAGAAAAACTCTTGTTTCTCCGATTAAATGATTTCCTATGGACATCTAATCAGTTTGGCTTTAAAAGTTCCCACTCAACTGATCTGTGTATCTATGTACTTAAAGAAACAATATCTAAATACATTGACAGTAATTCAACTATTTATAGCTGTTTCCTAGATATAAGTAAGGCATATGATAGGGTGAACCACAATATTTTATTTGCAAAACTAGAAAACAAGAAGGTTCCCATGTTCCCATGTACATATTAAATTTATTGAAATTTTGGTATTCCCACCAATCTTTCACTGTTAGGTGGGGCAATGTACTATCCGAGTGTTTTGGCTCCTCTTGCGGGGTGAGACAATGCTCCTTGCTCCCCCCTACGCTGTTTAATGTGTATATTGACGGATTAATTGCTTCACTTAACGAGGCAACAGTGGGATGTTGTATAGATAACACAAGGATAAATAACTTAGTTTATGCCGATGATATGGTGTGAATAAGTCACTCTGTTAAAGGTCTGGATCGGCTATTAAACGTCTGGGAAGTGTATTTGCAGAAACATGATATGCTTTTTAATGTTACAAAAACTAAGGTTATGCAATTTCATTCTAAAAGCTGTAATCAGCCAGCTGATATAATGTTTAAAATGAATGATGAAGTAATTGAGGAAGTACAAGAGTTTAAGTATTTGGGTCAAACTATTACCAGCTCCTTGAGTGATGACTCGGATATAAAAAAACAATCTCGAAGTCTATGTGCTACAGCTCTGGGTGAATTATAAAAAAGGTTCTGGCAGAACCCTAAATTTGCTGGACAACAGGTCTTTTAGACTCTTACATAAATTACCCCCGAGATGCTCAGCTTCGCAAATGTTTGCTACCCGCAATGTTCCGAGCTTCCCGGAGCTAACAAGACGTGCTCAACACAGTCTAATGCAAAGAATTAAAAAATCAACCAACCCGATCATCCAAGCTATCCATGAGTCCTGCCATTTATCCTCTAAGCTATGGACTTCTTGGTACGAAAACGTCTGTCTGTAGCTCCACTTAACTTCGACAGTGCAGTATTATTTCTAATCAATTGTATATATTTCTATCCTTAGTATATGAACTGTCATTGTATTAATAATATTTGTCATGTGGACTATAGTCTGCCAATAAACCTTTTCATTTTCATTTTCATATATATATATATATATATATATGATGAAAATAACCATGAAGGAAAGTAAAACACGAAATAGTGCTCAAGCGCTTTCGTCTAATGACATCCTCAGGAACACTGAAATTAATCATAAGATTGAGACTATATATAGGTTACAAAAAAAAAAAAACAATATGATCGGTGCAGAAAATATTTTTTAGGAGGAGCATATAATTCACGTGGAAAGCTACCAGAGTTTTAGCACCTTGCCCTTCTTGTCTAAATCTGTTCTGAATGAATTCAAAATAACAGGATCGAGTGAAAAAAAACCCTGACTAAGGTTGAAATTGTTTGTAAATTGAATAATTGCAGACTCAAGAATGTTCCTATTAACAATGTTGCTTGAGTGAAACAAAATTGAAGAATTATTCCAATCAATGCAATGGGACAACTCTGATAAATGGACAAAAAGGGCATTGGACTACTCTCCCGTTCTAACGGAATATTGATGTTGTTTTACACGCGTGTTCAAGTCTTTTCCCGTTTGTCCATTGTAAAAGAAGTCACATTGTTTACAACCAATTTTATAGACATGCCTGAATTGGTAGGACTATTCTTTATTATGACGTTTTCCCCAATACTGTCATATGAAAATACTGTACTACATTAATGCTCAAAAGTTTAAGTACATTAGTAATGCCTAAAAAACATGGAGAAAATGGAAGTACTAAAATATTCTCCGACAAAGTGCGAGGTTATTTTCCACACGATGGAAGGTTCGTTTTGCTTTGTTAAAAAAAAATTTCAAAGAAAAAGGTGGGTAACACAAATCACTTCCAATAGTGTTGATTTTTCTAACTCAGCATCCACGTATTCCGGACTGGCGATCAGTGCCGGCTCGAGGTTTGTCAGCGCCACGGGCAAATTGAATTTCAGCGCCCTTAAGACTTTTTATCATTTTCATAATTTTCTCATAATGATAAAAAACTACAAATATAGGAATATACTCGTATATAGGGCTCTCGCCACAACAATAAGAAATAAACTAGACGCTCCTGAACAATTTGACTGCATATCAGACGATTTTTATGTTTTGGATTTCTTTTTATTCATTTATTAAGTTTTTTCTTTCCGTTTTTCGGCGCGGAGAAACATTGAAGAAAATGTAGCTTTCATGATGGTGTCATACCCGAAGTAAAAGTGTACATAGGACAAATTGTTTGTTTTATTCCGATAGATGCTAAACTTAAAACCTGGACTTTTCCTATGTACACGCACATCTATAAACGAGATCGAGTTGCTTTGTTCCACCTTTAAAGAAACTTAATGGAGGGGACTTGATTATTTAACTCAGCGGTTCTCAAACTTTTTCTCTTCTGTACTCCTTGAATTCTTTCACCGGATTTTCTGGGTTTTCGAGAGAGATGAGGATTTTTACTTTCTTTACGACCGTGTGACTTGCAGCCGTTTGTTAATCGTATATAAAATTAAAAGAGTTATATTTTCAGGACCCTCATCGCGTACCCCCTAAGATTCTCTCGAGTACCCCAGTTTGAGAACCACTGATTTAACTGAACGAGGAAGTCATCCAGTTCACGCCTCATGGGGCAGATACACAAAATATCGTCGACGTACCGCAACCATGGGATGCCAACCCCCAGGATTCTCGGAATGCAAGTTATTTCCAAAAACTCCATATAAATATTGGAGAGGAGGGGCAACAAGGGATTACCCATGGCTATCCCCAAAACCTGTTGATAATATTGACCATTAAATGTGAATTTAATGGTCAATATTATCAAGCGTGTCATGCGACGGACTTCACACTATCCCCCCCTCTCCCCAAGAAACTGTGTTGGAGCCTTTTATATGATTTTTTTTTGGAGGGGGGGGGGGGGGTAACCAAATCTGATTGCCTTAAAAGGGTTTCCCTTCAAATTAACCACCCGCTAACTAACCGGATAGTTACATTAATAGTGGTTGTTTTTCCCCCTTGAAGAGGGTTGGTTCCTTATAAGCCAGCAAAGATTCCGAAAGAGAGTATACCTTACCTTATGAACCTTATGTTGTTTCGTGCGTTGGTCTCTCTTCACACGGAGGTCAAGCTGGTGGCCCCGCCTCTAGGTCTGGCTTGGTGGAGGAGCGAGTTGCTTTCTTGCGCTCTCCACCGTACATAGCCAAGCACGCCCAGCTCATCTGGTACTGTCCTGAGCCAGGCATCCAGTCTTTTCTTGAAGACTTCAACTTTGATCCCCGTTACGTTTCTGAGGTCCTTAGGAAGCTGGTTGAAAAGTCTTGGCCCCCTGACAACCAAGCTATTTTCCTTCAGGGTTGAGGAGGTCCCTTGTCGTGCCTTTAATTTGGGAACACTACACATTCTGCCTTTCCTATTTTCCAGTGTTGTTTGAATGGTAATTGGGTTTAGTTTTAGGTTTGGTACCAGTTTTTCGATCATTTTCCATATGTTAATTATGATGTACCTCTCTCTTCTTCTTTCCAGTGAGTACAGATTTAGTTTATGTAGTCTTTCCCAGTAGTTGAGTTCTTTGCAGCCATCAATCTTGGCTGTGAAATGCCTTTGCGTTTCTTCTAGTTTATTAGTTTCTTCCTTTTTATATGGGGACGTCAAAACTGAGCAGTATTCAAGTTTTGGTATAATTAATGTTTTTAGCAGGGGAATCATTACTGTCCTGCTCCTTCTCTTGAACGTTCTTAGTACCTGTCCGGCGACTCTTTTTGCTTTATTTATCGCTATCTGATTTTGTGTTTCGAATTTCGCATCATCTTTCATTATTATCCCGAGATCAATCGCTTTCATGCTTCTCTGAATTTCTTGTCTATCTGGAGCATATATGCAGTCTGTTTAAATTCTTCTTTTCTACCATATCTCAAGAGCTGAAATTTCTCGGCGTTGAATGACATGTTGTTGTCTTCTGACCATTTGTATATTTTGTTCGTGTCCCTCTGCAAGGCCTCCACGTCATGTACATCGCTGATTTTTCTGCTGATCTTTGTATCGTCTGCAAAGGATGTTACTATACTATTGCTGTTTACTCTTCTGTCTATGTCTGTTAGCATGATAATGAACAGGAGTGGGGCCAGTACTGTCCCTTGTGGTACTGAGCTGCGTACTTCTAATTCTGATGATGATATACCTTGAATTTTGACGACCTGCAGACGATCACTAAGGAAGTTGTAGATCCATTTTCCCACTTTGCCTGTTATTCCCATGTCTTTAATTTTATGTGCTATTATACCATGGTCACATTTATCGAAAGCTTTAGCAAAATCTGTGTATATAACATCGTAGTTGTCATTGCCTTCCAATGCATCTAGGATATTGTTGTAGTGCTCTATTAGTTGTGATAGGCATGATCTACCTGACCGGAATCCATGCTGATTTTCGTTGAATCTTTCCCGTGTTTACAGGAAATCATAAATTTTCTCTCTAACTATTCTTTCAAATACTTTGGTGAGGTGGGACGTCAATGACACTTGTCTATAGTTCTTTGCTTGAGATCTGTCCCCTCCTTTATATATAGGGACAATGTTTGCTCTTTTCAAGATGCTCGGTATTTCCCCAGTGTCTAGGGATCTTCTCCATATCCAGTATAAAGGTGTAGCTATTTCATTTTTACAGTTTTTAATCAATAATGCGTTCCAATTGTCCGGACCTGCAGCTGAATGTAGTTTCATTCGTCCTATAGCTCTCGCTACATCTTCTGGTGTAAACTCAAAGTCTGTTATATACTCTGTTTGCAATTCCTCTTCAAAGAATGCATTTATGTCAGGTATCGCTTTGTCACTTTTTGGGGTACTGAAAACTGATTCATATTGAGCTCTCAATGTATCGGATATTTCTTTTGGATCGTCGGTTAGTTCATTATTTCCCGTCCTTAAGGGCCCAATAGCGGCGCGCGTTTTGTTTTTTTGTTTCCTTTTTGCATAGCTATACAGTAGAAGTATTTTGGATTTCCTTTATTGCTTCTACCGCCTTTTCCTCTTCCCTCTCTGTATGGTCCTTAATCAGGGCTTGTATTTCCCTATCGATACCCTCCAGTTTTTCTTTTATTGTTTTCCTGTCATTATCTCCGCAGTTTCCTAACTTCGCCTCCACTCTCTTTCTTTGCGGAATAGTCTTCTCTTTTGCCTTTCTAGCCAGCTCCTCTTTCCTTTTGGCTGTTATTTCGGAGCATATTTTTCTAAAATTCTCAGCGTTTTTTCCTCCAAGGTTGTTAGCATTTCTTCAGTTGTTTTATTCTCGAAAATTGTTCTCCATTCTATTTGGGCCATGTGCGATCTGATTGCTTCCCAATTTATAGTCTTCGAGTTTAAGTTAAAGGCCCCGAATTTACTTCTTTCCACAATATGTGTATTGTCTTCTAATGCTGCCGTCATATTTGTTGATATCTCGATTAAGTTGTGGTCTGAGATAATGGTTGGGGTTATTTTTATATCAGCAATCAAGTTCGTGTTATTCGTGAATACCAGATCCAGGCAGTTATTGAAATGAGTAGGACCCAAAATGAAAACAGCTCAACTTAGGTTTTAATCAACTAAAAATACCGATAACATCTTTGACACAACTGCAAAAGAAAACATAAGAACTACGTTAATTAAATAAATAATAGTACAAATACAAAGAATTGAGTTATCTTAGCATTAAAGGTACATTCAAGAAATACTTTAGTAAATCAATCAGTATCATTAAGTTAGAGCGCTATACCAAAGAATAATACTTATACGTACCAAAGAACTATTATCAATGATTTTATCAAGATGCTCTTTTATTCATTATTATTTATCAAACTTTTATTATGTTTTTATATTTATCATTTTATTAATTTTCACCTGAAAATTACTTAAACCTGCAAAACATAGAGGATATAGAATACGTTAATTTTGATAAATTACACATTCTCTATAGTATTAAATACATGTATAACTGTATTGGATTATACTTCACAAATAAAACACGGTTCAGAATTTAAGGAAGACCAAAAATTATTACATTCTTCCCCCCTCAAATTCTGAAACGATCACATGTAAGGCGCAGGTTTTCTAACCTAAATGTACATACTAGCTTAAACTAATTAAACTTAAATCTAAGAGTAACCATATCGATCAACTGGTCGTCTGATACGAGAGGAGCGACGCAGAGGAGGATTGGTAGGTGAATCTTGATTTTGGGGAATGGGAGCTTGGTCTATTACTGGCGTCTGTGCATCTAGAATTTGATCTTGAGTCTCAACATCTAAGTTTTGTGGAACGTCAACGTTTTCAATCGGAACTTCAGGTCTCGTCTCGGTCCGGATAGGGGAATCGCCAGCAGGAGCAAGGTCTTTAATAGCGACCGTATCTTCCCGACCGCTGGGAAAACGGATATGAGCATATTGGGGATTAGATTCTAACAACTCTACTTCTTGAACTAATGGATCGTCTTTGTTTCTGACGTATTTTCGTAGCAATACCTTCCCAGGAGACGAAAGCCATGTCGGCATACTCATCCCAGACGTAGATTTTCGAGGAAAGGCAAAGAGACGCTCGTGAGGAGTACAATTGATTGAGGTGCATAATAACGAACGTAGAGAGTGCAGAGCGTCCGGCAGCACGGACTCCCAGGCGCGGATGGGCAGACCTTTGGATTCTAAAGCCAAGGTGACTGTCTTCCATACAAGGCCGACGTAGCGCTCGCACTGGCCGTTACCAGTAGGGTGATAGGGAGTCGAACGACTTGTCGGGACACCTCGTTGATGTAAAAAGGATTTGAGGTCTGCGGACATAAATGAGGCTCCCCTGTCCGAATGTACATACCCTGGCAACCCAAAAATCGAAAATAAGTAGTTAGGCAGGATATCACTGTAGGGGAAGAATGTCGCGACAAGGAAAGGCAAAGGGGAAACGAGAAAATTCATCGACTACAATGAGCAGATATTTATTACTAGACGAAGAAGGCAGCGGACCTTTAAAGTCGATGCTTAAACGGTCAAAAGGTCGCATAGATCTAATCAACTCGTGTTCTTGGGGTCGATAAAATTTCGGTTTCAACCTTTGGCAAGTGTGGCAGCTAGAAATTACACGTTTGATATCGTCAACAGAATAAGGAAGATTGCGTACTCGAACAAAATGTGCAAGCCTGGTTACCCCAGGATGGCAGAGTGATTTGTGAAGTTCGTATAGATCACTTTGAGATGTGGAAGCACAAATCTCTCGTGATAAAGCGTCAGCTGCGGTGTTGAGAGAGCCCGGTCGGTGCACAACTTCATAACTATAAGGCATGAGTTCTAATCGCCAACGAGTTATCTTTTCGTTCTTTATTTTGCCTTTGTGTTTAATATCAAACATATATGAGACAGATTTTTGATCTGTTATGAGTGTGAATTGTTTACCTAAGAGAAAATGTCTCCACTTCCTGACAGCTTCTACGATAGCGTACGCTTCCTTCTCTACTGCGCAGTGATTTTTCTCAGCAGAATTAGCGAACGAGAAAAGAAGGCTACAGGCCGGCCATTTTGTTGAGGGTGGCACCGATTGCTGCATCGGAAGCGTCAGTTTCCACGGTGAACGGCATATTTTCATCGATATTGGCTTTAACTGATCCAATTATGGCAGATTTTAATTTTTCAATAGCGGCGACAGCTTCCTTGGAGAGAGGAAACTTGGCATCTATCAAGGGGCGTATTTTCTGGGAAAACTGAGGAACCCACTTTGAATAGTAGGCGAAGAGACCAGTTAAGCGAGAAAGCGACCGTTTACATGTAGGTATCGGCATTTCTTTCAAGGGGGCGAGACGAGACGGATCTGGACGGAGTTCATTGTGGCTGATTTGATAACCTAAAATGCAAATAGTATCTTTAGAAAAGTGACTTTTGTCGTTGTTCAACGTCATTTTAAATTTTTGGGCAACTTCCAAAAATTTTGATAGATTTTTGTCGTGATCCTCTTGGGTACGACCGCATATCGTCACGTCGTCAAGGTACGAGTACGTATCTATTAATGTATTTTCTCTTATCAGACTATCTATTATACGTTGGAAGCACGCAACTCCGTTCGTGAGCCCGAAACTAAGACGTTTAAATTGAAACAGACGGCCATCTGCTTCGAATGCCGTGTAAGCTTTATCATCAGCATGCAGTGGCACACAGTGATAAGCACTTCGTAAGTCTATAGTGCTAAATACTTTATACGAAGAAATTTTGTTGACTAAATCCTCTATATTTGGAAGCGGGTAGGCGTCTAGGTGCGTAAATTTATTTATGTTTACAGAGTAGTCGACTACTAACCTTTTCTTGCTGTTACTGTTGTTAACAACGTGGACCTGTGCACGCCAAGGAGAGTCGCTAGGTTCTATGATATCTTCCTGGAGCATTCGGTCAATTTCTGAGCGTATAAATTCAGTATCCGACGTTTTGAACTTGCGTGACTTCGTTATTATAGGTTTACAATCGGGGGAAAGGTTGGAGAATACGCGGGGTGGATCAATTTTTAAGGTCGCTAGAGAGCAAATTTCCAAGTCGGGCTCAGAGCCCCCGAAATTCATTTTAACAAAGGAGTGTTTACCCAGGAAAGGTAAGCCAAGGATAACATCAGTACAGCATCCGGGAAGTACGAGAAGTCGAACATTGCCATAGGAACGTTTCCTTATTTTTAATTCCACTTCACAGAATTTGTTTATCGGAGTTGTGAGATTAACCGAGGCCATAGATATGGTTCCTTGATAGTCCTGCATTGGCAATTTCAGGTTTTGCGCGATGTATTCAGATATGAAGTTTTCGGAACTCCCAGTATCCAGGAGACCCTTCAAGAAGTAATTGTTAACATGTAAGTCAACAATTGAATTCTTCAGAGTAGACGGCACACAAGCGAGGGTTGCTGAGTGAACAGACGCACTGACTGGCTCCTTTGTGGACTTGCAAACCTTTGAAAAATGACCTCGTTTTCTACATTTGTAGCAAGTTGCGTCACGAGCGGGACATTGCGAGCGATCGTGTCGTGAAGAGTTACCACAGAAGAAACATTTCTGGTTACGGCGAGGAGCGGCAGCACATGTTTCTGTTTCCTGAACAGATTCTCTCGATGTCTGCCGGGGGTCAACAGGGCAATTCTCACTAACGGCTTCTACCGTAGCTATAAGGCGACTTTCAGGGGTAGCAGAATCATAAGCTTGAGAATCTTTCATTGCAATCTCTAAGGCCCGAGCTTGATCCACTGCCGAGGAAAGAGTCAAGGTTTTGTTTTCTAGCAATCTAGTTCGGATACGAGGCGAAGAAATGCCAGTGATGAATGAGTCGCGAATATACTCATCTCGATAAGTGTCAGCTGTTACATTTTTGAAGTTGCAATCTATGCTAAGTTTCTGTAAAGACCGTACATATTCGTCTATGGACTCGTGCCTTGTTGTTTGCGAGTAGCGAGCTTGTGACGAGCCACTACTTCATTGGCGGGCTGAATGAATGCATTCTTCAAGGCAGTTAAGGCCCCGTCGTAAGTAGTACACTCAGATATAATCTCAAAGTTTTCGGAAGAAACAGAGTTAGCCAAGAGTCCGAGATAAGTGTTACTACTTCCTTCAAGTGCATCCTTATATCGCGAGAAGACGAAAAGCCAATGTTTGAAAGTACGTGCCGCTTCAGGCGCAGTCGGTAGTACCTCAAGTCTTTCAGGCCGTAGTCCACGTTCCATCGCAACAACAGACGAAGAGTTTTTAGTTGATTAAATTGAAATGATTAGGACCCAAAATGAAAACAGCCCAACTTAGGTTTTAATCAACTAAAAATACCGCTAACATCTTTGACACAACTGCAAAAGAAAACATAAGAACTACGTTAATTAAATAAATAATAGTACAAATACAAAGAATTGAGTTATCTTAGCATTAAAGGTACATTCAAGAAATACTTTAGTAAATCAATCAGTATCATTAAGTTAGAGCGCTATACCAAAGAATAATACTTATACGTACCAAAGAACTATTATCAATGATTTTATCAAGATGCTCTTTTATTCATTATTATTTAGCAAACTTTTATTATGTTTTTATATTTATCATTTTATTAATTTTCACCTGAAAATTACTTAAACCTGCAAAACATAGAGGATATAGAATACGTTAATTTTGATAAATTACACATTCTCTATAGTATTAAATACATGTATAACTGTATTGGATTATACTTCACAAATAAAACACGGTTCAGAATTTAAGGAAGACCAAAAATTATTACAGTTATTTTTTCTGGTATTTTCTGTTATCTCCTGTGTCAGCATAAACTCGTTTGTGAGAGCCATCAACATTTTTGCTTGTTCCTGATCTTCTCTTGTGCCCCCCTTGTCCTGGTGAATATATATATTCCTATTCACCTTTTTGTATTTTATAAATAGGAAGTTAAAGTCTCCGCAGATCATTATATTGGGGGATGGAGCGTTTATAGCCTTTATTAGCTTTCTAATGTCATCAATGGCCTCCGAGAATTTTTCGGTTGGGGTGCTTGGAGGTCTATAGATGACTATTACTATCAAGTTTAGTTTTTCTATTTTCACTGCTAGGAGTTCCACATAGCTGTTTGATTTACACAAACATCTTAAATCAGATAAAGAATTCTATGATTTGATAGAACATTTTAAAACAAATTACTGAAAGATTACAGAGTGACTTGTAAAATAATAAATCAGCGGTAGCGCGATATAGTTTCAATGGGCGAGTCTTTACGTTACAGCTTAGATGTTATGTGGTGGCCTCATAAAAAGAGGAAATCTAAAAGCATTCAGAGTTGACAATTTTTATTAGCGTTTTATACTTTTAGTATTCTTATCCATTCAGTTTAAATGGATTCCCTTATGTTCAGGCGGACATATACACTTACAGTATGTACTTGCAGTGGCGGCCACACTTGGTTGTGGGCCCCTGTGCGAGACAGATTTTGGGTCACCCCCTTCCGAACATAAGTTTAATTTCATTATATATCTGTACCAGTTTGATTATATACCAACTGACCGGGGCTAAAAATTTATTCACACTGAGGTCTATAGAAAATGAAGGCACGTAACAGCGTTTATTAAGCGAACACACATCATACAAACGAAATGCATCAAAATAGCAAACATTGAGACGGGAGTAAATACTTTCAAATGTATATAAATACTAAATACATCTCTTCCTAATTTGTAATTTAATACAAAATACAAAATAATTAAATTTTAAATATATTATTTGAAAATACATTTAAAATTTACAAAAGAGTACATCATGATAGATAACACAGGCCTGCGATGGTTTTGTTGTCCAAAATATTCTATCACTTAAATAGTAATTTTTGCACGCTGATTCGGAAAATAATATTAATTTTTCGCCATCACGTACAGATTTTTCACAAAATGCCATATTTCATATTACATATGTAAGTAATTTTCATTAAATTTTGATGAAAAACTACTGCCTATAAATGCTTATAAATGCTTGGTTTCACCAAGAAATCAAAGAAATGGAGAAGAGATATCAGGGAAGGTGGGACATCACTATGATGGCTGATTACTGCTGGATGTTGAAACGGGATACTCCTGAATCATTACATAAAAGAAAAGGAACAGCGCGTACATTCGAGACTAAAAGGAATAGATCCCAAGAAAACTCAAGACAAATAAAAATGAATATGTAATTGATGTTAATAGTCTTCTAGTAAATAGTATAACAAAGCGAAATAGGTACCTAATGTAAAATGAAATAAATAATATTTATTTATGTTGTTGTTTTTTCCTTCCAATTTGCAGAATATCCTTTGTGATAGAAAAAATGGACACCTTATTCGAAATCAGCGTAGTTGACTTATATAAAATCGGTTATTACTGAGAAAACAACTCTTACAAAGTTCTCATTCGCAGGACTGTGTAATCCTAACTCGCATGACAGGTTTACAGTACAAACTTACAATTAATATATGAAAAAAATAAGTTACAACTTCAACTAAAATTTACAGTAAAACTTTTTCTTCCTTGTTTTAAGACGAGCAAACTCATCAATAATTTTTGGAATGTCCACTTTACGTGTTTGTTTATTCTCTATTTAGAGAACAGCTATCCTGAAAGTCTGTCTTGCCTCATGGTATTTCTAAAGTATGTCTTAAACTCTTAATCAGCTTGAGTTTGGAAAATGACCGTTCGGCTGTTGCGACGATAACGGGTAGAATAAGATATAACATAAAAGCTATGGAGATATAAATGAAAACTTGGCAAAAGAGTATGATTTTTAATTACAAATATAGTTGCCAAATTAAAGACAGATGATATTTCTTTTATTTCCTCTTTGAACCGTGAACGAAAGGACAATATCTTATTTGGAAACCCGTCAGAAAGATCCTCTAAATACATGTTTGAGAAAGATGCCGCTGCTTCATAGAGATTCTCATCGGTGGTACTATTT